>SJOL01009829.1:113001-125535 GCA_004794785.1 Opisthorchis felineus
CGCAGCGAAGTTAAAGCCAAAAGGGGTGTACACTGGTCAGTCGTAAGACCAAGTGGTATAGGCTTGAGCCTTAGTACCCAAGGTCCGCATGCGTCCTCAAACGTGCACCCATGGATCTATCCGTAGCGAAGACCTAGTGAGTGAGCGGCTGCTTGGTGTCAAATCTGTTCATTTAGGGCACTTAATCCCAACTTTACCCCATTTCTGCTTCCCGATGCCAATACTATGTAGCTTAATAGAATCGACACAGCCATCCCATACCCAACCGCAGTAGCAGTCTCACCAACTAGGAGCTTTTTTCTGGGAAACCGATTAGCTAACGTGCTTGCATTTGCGATTTTCAGTATCTGGTTATATATAAATAAGCTTCCACATCTCAGACACATATATGTTGGAAGATGCTCGCCAGTCCAGGCTATTCTGAGGCTTTGTTCAATGTCTGTCGTACAGGCTTGGGCCTCATCCAACTCATCATTCGTGCCAAAGTAATGCAACTCATCTTGACTTCCAAAAGCGTGTCGACAAAACCCGAATAGTCGAGCCACTAAGAGAGCCGCACTTGATGCGACCCAAATGTGTCAGATGATGATGATGATGATCTAACAGGGGACTGCAAGGTTTACTAGATCTCACTGCCCAGGAGTACATCCTTCATCCCACCTCCAAGTAGCATATACCGCCAAAATGCCACTACTCCCGCTTTTGTCCTCTAAATAGTCGATTGACCCTGACTCCCAATGATCGATCCCCTCAATATGCCTGGCATGCTCATCCACACACATCCTACCTGGTTCGCCTTTTCGGCCTAACCAAAGCACATTTCGGTGCTGGACAAATTCTCCAATGGAAGTCCTCGGTGCGCATACGAATAGTCGCTTTCCAGCTGTCTAGGTACTTTCCGTAACATGTCCGCCCCTTTCACACATCCTGTCCACGATGATATGAAAGACTGCATGGTTGACAACTCTCATTTCAACTGCATGCCTTCTACCCACAGATATTCCTACCGTATACTGAACCTCATACTCCACCTTCTGCAGTGGAGGAAAGAGGAAACTGAAATGGAAGCAATTTTTGTCGGACACCTGTGCTTCCGGCCTGAACTTGCCCTGGTTATCGCATATATCCCGGGCAGTCCTCCTATGGCGGAGCAAAAAATGCTAACGGAGGCTCACTAAATACACGCGGTGTGACGACTCAGAGGCAACTCATTTTGCAAGGCCTCACGCTTTTTTTAGACTGTAGCTGCGCCATCGTACAAACGCAACACCACTAGACCTACCTATTTCTCCGACCACATTTCCCTGAAAGCTCCGAACTACCTTAGTTGCGCACGATTAAATCAATGCAAGCTCTTCATAATCACACGTGCCTACACCCGTTTGCATCGACCGCATACCTATTATCTGTATCTGAACATGGATTACCGCTTTTGAAATCGGACAGTTTTGCCTCACTGCAGTAGTTAGGCTGTTAGGCTGCCTGTAATTTGGGGCCACAGTCTAACTCACATCATTTTGCTCTCTGGTAGACCTTTGTGACACTTTACCCTATCGTGAGTCCCCAACGTAGAGATGGCTGTCTTATTGTCTCTTTTGAATGGCAACAATGAACCACCGTGCTCCCTCGATAGACCCAAGAATATCCTTGGTCCATGCTTGTCCTAAGGCATTCGCCGTTCTACGAATGATTAGGCGCACCTTCTCCCGTATTACTCGCATGGACTTCCAAATACTCTATGGGGCCTACGTCAGACCGCTTCTTGAATACGCCAACCAAGTTGTCTACTCAGGGCGAACGAAGGACGTAACCCTCACTGAGCGTGTCCAGCGAGCTGCTACGAAAATGGTTGCGGGCCTTAAATCCGTGGACTACGAAATGCGTCTCACGGCGCTTGACCTATATCCCCTCAAGTATCGTCGCCTCCAAGAGGACCTAATTCTTACATATGCTCTGTTTGAACAAGGTTTGGCCAACAGATTTTTCACCGTTGACCCAGCAAACACACGGCGGGGACATGGGAAGAAGCTTTTCAAGCTCGGAGCGCACACTTTTATTGGGCAAAATTTTTTCTCATTTCATGTAGTAGCTTCGTGGAATAACCTTCCTCCGACGGTTGTCCACGCTTCTTCTAGAACCCAGTTCAAAGCACTGTTAGACACTTTTTTGTGCGAGTCCTCGTACTGGCAAACATACTGCCCCGGGCTGAGAACTTAAAGAGCAGTGCCACACCCTTCTTTTGCTTGTGCCTTTCAGGTGTACGACAGCCGCTGAACGACGAGAACAAAACCGACCCGAGAAACTTGGACAAAAGCCTTGATCCTGTGTATCAATCCGTGAACCCATGAATCCGTGAATACTCGTCAATCAAAACTTGGTTACAAACTCATCACAATTAAAAGCTATTCAAGTGGGGTTGTAATCTTATAAGTGCCGAAGCTTTTGAGATAGCGGTGCATTTTAGACTTGGGCGGCAAATTTTATACATCCCATATGTCCCCCAGACGTTGCGCCCAGTAAGTAGGTCTATGTGTTGCGGTGGGCACTGCATACAACACTATCCCCTTTTAGAAGCATAAGGTTCTTGGTGTACAAGGCCTACGTGAACTGGCCCGTGCCAGTGTTGCGGTGCGTGGGGCTGGTTGCCGGGTGGAGGTTGTCATATGTGAGGGTCTGTCGGCTGTGTGTGATTGAACAATCTGTTGCTTCTGTGGTATATAGGCTCAAGTTTACTACCAGGGACCTGCCGGTAGAACCGCCAGTGGGCGGAAGGCATCCTTGCATAATCGTCAAACACGAAACAAGCACGCCATGGTGGCAAAAGTGGACGGTGTTTCTCTGAAGATAGTGGTTCACGACAATCTATGTGGACGAAAAGTGGTAAGAAAACTTACCAGTGGAAACCGAGTTAGCAAGGTTGCATACCAATAATCGTGACATATAAATAAACAAACATGGCAGGCACTGTTCACTACATACGTCAACATTTGCTTCTCAATCTTCGGGGTTCTCAAATGCTTGGCAAATCTCCCTTTATGTCACTACAGAACTTTGCGGTAAGGGATGAACTCTCAGGAATAAAAAATAGATAGGCTTCTGTAACCTAACGGCATACACTTTAGTTAATCCGTTAGCTGCGGAGGATGAATCGATAGTTCCGTTATTATAAACTAGATAAATGATAATACGGTTCTTTGCGTCTAATGAACACAAATACCATAGTGTGTAAGGCCTTCGAAGAGTGCAATTGGGGTAGCACATCAAATTACACATATCCAAATCGCTTCTATCTCCCGACAAGCTGTTTCAGAACCATTGATGAATGCTGAGTGAAAAGAGTGAAAACAGTAGCAATAACTGCTAACTTTGGGCTATTCTAATCATTCACTTTATTATTAGCGAGAGTACACCCAAAGATCACCGTGCATTTGAGAAACAGTTATATTTAGGGACATGGACGATGACATTTGTCAAAAGCAGGCTGTTAAATGCTGAGAATAGCATATTATCTTAATTAATTACATTTGGAAAGCATGCAGATCCATGAGGTGATCTTCAGTCCCGTTTGTTTGCACGGGGGCGTCTCTATATCTGTAAAAAAACTCTGTCGCTGGAACGACAAAGAAATGTCAGTTAGCATGTGCCAAGAACGCTGGCTGCACCGAGAGTTGGGCGATTTGTTCCACTCCGCTGATTTAGGGATCATTTTGTACTCGCCATCTAGTCACTGGGCAGTCAAGGGAGTGGTGTCGTGCTTTGGGAAAAAGAGACTTTTGTCCTCCGGGCACGCCTTATTTGACTTACATCTGTTGCCTTGCTAAGAAGCCACGCCTTCTAATTTTTGATAATCTACCTTACAAAACTTAAATATCACCTTGGTGTCTGAGCGTCATAACCGTCGGACATGGGTAACCCTTGTTCTGCCCCAATTATAGGTCCTTTAATTAATTCATCTACATGCCTGCTGGAAGGTTGAACGCGTTTTTCTATTTCATCTGAGATTTTTCAATCTCACCAGCAATACTAAACTTTGTAGATGACTGATAACCCAACTGAACCCTTTGGTTGTGACACTTAAACGTCGTTCCACGCCTCCGCGTCCCTTTTGTTTCCTTGAGTAAATGCATAACTAATGTGCGAGCTGAAGTAACAGCAATAACCGGACAACGTTGTGCTGCAAGATGTTTTTTCTGTCGATTTACTCATATTCAGTATGTCGCCCCAGACTGGTTTTCTCACATAATGTTTCTACTTTTGCCACCCTGATGAGGTTGGCCCAAGCATCACTGAGAGTTCTCCGTTCCCACCGCCCAAGCAGCCACAGTGGAAAATAGGGGAAAGACAACAGAAGCAAGAGTCAAACAATGGCTAAAGAGCATTCGCCAGAAATCCAACCGGAATTCAACTAATAATTAAAGTTTTGCTAGCGCGGTACTGGCCTAGGGCTGCCATGAATAGTGATAGGGTATTTAATCTTCCTTGCTCTACTTATGTAGCTGACAAGTTCAGGCAAAAGCTTGGGTCAAACCTACCCACTGTGGTAAGGGCCACCAAGAACCGCATTTTCGTGAGTAATGTAGCGCCAGCTGAACTAATCGGGAAGAACCAGAGGCCAAACTCGGTGTCTTGATCACTATTGCCCCGTCACCGCCGACGTTTGTTTTTTGTACTGATGACGATCCTGGTATCACTTGCTGACCACGTCAGATATCAGTAAACTCTTCGTCATTTTTTCTGGCAAATTCGCTTTCCCCTTCTTCTGCGTCGTTCTAATTAACCTTCGTTTTGATATGCTTAATATTTTCTGGATATCTTATATTGCATGCTTGTCCACTGTAACGTGACGGCTCATATACAATATACTGGATCCCTGTTTCAGGGTTACCCCTCTTGTTTGCTTTTTACATCTCCTGTTGGGCAAAGTTCAGGACCCGAAACCTTGATACTGAGGTCTGTGACTGTATTTCTAATGATCAAAATCCGCGCAACATTTTCTCAGTCGTTGTTTATCCATGGTCACGTCGTCCTAATCCAGCGCTTAATTTACCCCTCTGGCGTATCTATCATTAACACACCTCTGTCAGCATCAACCCCAAACCCCACACTTACTCTCCGATGTTCAGTTTTCTGGTCGGTTCAGTGTTCGCCATCCCACATCTAAACCAGTCTTCCTCGATTTATTCTTAAAGACAAACTTCGGTTCCAGGATCTCCAGTGCTTCTTTCCCGGCTTGGGTTATCTCACAACCCACTTCGTTAAAACATAAGTAATTGCAAGGCACCTATGTCCCACCCTTGTTCTCCCAACTCGAATGGACAATAAGAACGAGAGGCAAAATACTGTCGGCGTACGTCAATGAGGACTGGGCCAACAAAACGAGTAAGTTTCCTGAGCGCACACCCCAATTTCATACATTCCTTCATACTAAGTTTTAATGAGCGTCGGATAATCTAGGTGTACTGGACATAACAGTCATCTTCTCCGGGTTGCAGCAAGCATCGCTCCTGACCCTGTATCGTCCAACTTGGTTTGTACGCTTCCTTACCCGGAATCCATAATAACCAAACCAAATCACCAATCTTATTTTTCCGGATCCCCTTCATTGGTTTCTTCTGAGCCTAAACTAAATTTATGCGGAGGTAGTTCGCTGCCATCTGCAGCTCCCATGCGTTCAGTCAAGGAGGCGAGGTTTTTACCCGCGGTCACACTTCTCTGCTCGAGCTTATTCCGACCTTTACATCACGTATGCTTTAAATCACCACATACTAGTCGAAAGACATTGCCCTCCCGAACCTAGACTCAGAGTATGAGGGCTCCTTGGCCACACAATCCTCTTAGCTGCAAAACCTTTGCGAGTGGAATGAAACTTTGTACGCCAAAATGTTGCATTTTGTTGCCTATGAGCTCAAACCAAAACCCAACCTAATCTACTTTCACATTTTTGCAGGTCACCAAATTTCATTGTCCATTTGGGCAATCATACCTCTGGTGGAAAAATTCTGGTGGAACACTTTTCTAGCATCACTTGGACCCCGAGATGCCTAGATGGGGGTCAAAAGTTTGGACTAATATTCTGAATTCAATGGCCCGTCTGTTTTAGTCCATCAGGGACACGTCGTAGCTTTCGGAAATTTAATTCCATTGTGCGAATACTGAGCGAACATGTTATGCCACGCTAAAAGGCGTCATTCATAATATGCGCTACTTTTACCTCAAAACCAACAGGCTCTCTACTGGACATCGACAATCCTCACGGACTTGGCCATTCTCCTTTTGACAGTAGATGTCACAAAACGTGTTCCTTGGCTATAGTCACTGGGTTACCTTATACAGAAACCCTAAACGACATCCCAAATGCTCATGAAATCATCTGTTTCTTGTCCTTAGTTTGCTGTAGAAGTTACTCTAAAATGAGTGACTTCCTGAGCACTAACCACCAAGTACCGTCACTTTTCCCTTCATGGGGACGGTAATCTCCTGCGACTGCAACCAGATAAAATGCTCGCTCTAGTTCTGTTACCATTTTCACTCAAATTGCGACGCCGTCCTTCCTTGCTTGCTCAGATCAAATGTTAACACCCTCTGATGAAATAGACAAACACTTACAGAAACGACCTGTAAGATGTATACGCTCAACGCACCATCAAAATCGCTTCATTTTTGGATCCCATGGAGGTCGGTTGGCATTCTCAGTCACTCCCACATTTTGAGATCTGACAATTTTTAGCTAGACATTATCCTGGTGGCCTCGCTGGCCTCAATGACATTCACTGAAAAAACCTTCTGGCAATCTTATCAGTAACCCATTTCCAGCAGGCGGAGGTCGTCAATAAAGATAAGTCACTCCCAATTTATCTCCTCTTCACCTATTGTTGCAATACGCTGAGCTTGGTTGCATCCCGCCCGGCTCCGATCACTCCAAACCAGCCCTTTTTTTACAGCTCCCGGAAGCAGCTGAATCAAGTTCAAGAAGTCAATGTATCCGTTTTAAATTTTCATGGGACTGAGAAAATTATAATCAATATACTTTTCCCGGGTTAGGACAGTCTTGCATCATATGTCCCCCCTCTCATTAGGCATCACACTTTGTTCCATACTGGGCATCAAGATCAAGACAATGGCTTTGCTAGAATCATTTTTCGAGCGCTCTGAGCGAGTCCTTCGCTATCCACTCTCCACTTTTTTCCTTGATAAACCCTTACATTCTCGGCTGTTACCAGATTGTCAGGTGTTGTTACAATTCCCCTTAGAAATATAGTATATACTTTCAGCCATCTTACAGTAAGCCAGTAACACCCGAGAGCTTAGACTTGCCACACAATATCCACCGAGGCAACGACTGTAAAAATTTTTATGACTTTCTGATATTGCCCCCTTACCCACACACCCCTTAATCTAAGACCGTCACCACGTTCTCTCGCGCAAACAGCACATAGCTGGGCGCCTGGGACACCACTGACTTCTTATCCTCAGGCTTCCGTCAAAGCCACGTAATACTCTCATCCACCACCCTTTCATATACGTTGACTCTCTAAGCTCTCCAAAATGAAAATACTATGATCTGTTCATTTTTAGAACACCACAGCCAAGAGAAGAATTTCAGCCTAGGTGCAATGACACTACAAGCCGAGAGCAACTAACCACGTTCCATCACCTGATTACCCATTCTACATAGAACAGCACACGCTTCTCCTTCTGCCGGTAGCCAATGATGGCGAGGAAGTTACATGCTCAATCTTGTTGGACATCCCAGAAATGGGAGTTTAGGCAACAATCCGACGGCCTAATTTTGGGGGCCCTCGGCTTCCCTCTTTCGCACAGTCGATCTGATTGGCTTCCCACATTTGCGCTTGTTTGCGACCCCTTTCTGCTTGATAGACAGCTTTGACCGCCCGATGATCACAACAATCGTGCCCAAACATTTACTTTGCCCCTGGTTCAACGCGAGCCACTCCAGGAGCACTTTATTAAGGATCTTAATCTCGCAGCAATAAAGAGGGTTACCTTCTAAGTTCCAGACCTGGAATTTATCTTAATTTATTCAATGCGTCCACCCCACCAGGACTGCTCCATCACTTGCTTTAACTCAAGAAGCTCCAAGCCGATCGGTGTCAAACAGTCCTAGGTCGTATCTTAAACGATTAACGTAGTGTGACCGCTGAGGTTCACATATTGTACATGTTAAGCAAGCCGCTCAACCCTGGAATCTTATTTGCTACCGGTATTTCTGTAGTGTAACTAAAGTCATGCAATTTGCGTGCCACCGTGGTGGTGACACCAGCGCGGGTAGGCATGTAGCCGGTGTGATGGTTCTCTTCCCAAGCCAACTTGGGGGAAAGTCGTTCCGTATCCCCAAATCGTAAAACTCCTACCAAATAGTCCCAAATAGCGCGATTGCATCCGCAGCACCGGACTGTGTGGGCATGCTGATCCAGACCCTTTTGGATGGCCCTTCTGAAGATGACCTCTTGCCCCACTGGGAGGTTCCTTGCAATAAAATGCCATTGAAGACAAGCGGAAACACCTTTACTATCATGCACAAAGTCCTTGAAACACGTCCGTCGCGTGATACCCAGCCTTTTAGAAAATGAAACTGTCTTCATATCCATGCTAACTTGGGTCAGCTCTCCAACTTTCACGACGCGACTTGTGGCTAAGGGCCACACGGCTGAAATGAACACCAGTTTTTACATAACCAGAAAAGTCCCATAAGGGTCAGCGCTAGGATGCCCGCTGTTCCGAATTTTCGGTATGCGATTCACTGATCCAGGTGCTTTACAGCGGGGAATCGGTGTCAGCGCCAAAAGGGGCATAAAACACCCACCTCCATGGACCCCCAGAAAATCAATCATGGCCCTCCGGTACTCACCTCCTCCATCTGTTATCCCAATTGCAAAAAACGATGCCATCCCTGTTCTGAAGATATTCCTGCTGGAAGACTTTGGAGTCTGCATTACTTTCGGCCTTGCTTATCAATGATTGTCCGTCACCTCTCTGAGCGGGCGATCAGAAGAGACCCTTTGCTTCTCAATTTTTCACCAGCCTAGATCAACCAAATTTCCATCTAACTTATCCTACAAATACTTGCTTCTTGAAAGAATACTACATAATTTGTGGCTCCATTTGACGAAGCGCTAAGTAAATGTGCTCGATAATGTATGGCTTTGGGTGGAACCTGTGGCAATTGTTTGAAAGCTTTTCCGACCAGAACGATTTCTGTCCTTAACTGTTTCCTAGAGAACTGGCTGTTGCCCCATACCTCTACGGCTTCTTTGGCTCCAGGGGCATATTTCACGATTCAGCCTCTCTCGCCACATCAACCCCCACGATCACAGTCTAAAACCATTCCAATTCTAGCACGCGCACCCGAGAGAAACTCCTTCGCCGTGGTTGTTCTCTACCGGTACAATTTTCCAGATCAGGCAATTCACGGGCTTCTCTACTATCCTCCTGACTCTAAGCCGCAAACCACCGATGGTCACTCCTTCAAGCTTCCGCCCACAATAATTCTTCTCCCGACGCCGGGATCTTGTAGTCAGTCTGTTTTCGCAGTCAAATCTCACAAGCGAAATACATGGGCTTCGTTCTTTGAGGTATGTACGTATAGCCCCAAATTTCCTTGTTTCACGTGCAATATCAGTAAAAATCCAATTTGCTGCTACTGTTTCCTACCACATCCCAAGAGAAGGAGCCATGTGTGTATTCAGTGGCCCAAGCCCAACAGTAAAAGAGTGTCTAACGCAGAGCCACCAGAACTGGCTGAGTTCCTCGGTACCCCTCCAGCTCAGGTCGACTCTCTGAGCATTAACCCCTTCTCCCTCCAGCGGTGCGGACTCCATGGCTGCTTCACCCACGCTCATAATGTCACCAGCGTGAACAACCACGCTCGTTTTCAGCTTCCTCCGACGGTACCAACTTACGTGATTGCCCACTTAGTCCGCTAAGGAGGGTGAGCTTGCCACTTTAGATGTGACTTCGTTTTTTGTTACTCTTCTGAACCGGCTTCCTGAGTGGACAGTCTGTACAGATTCTCTAGATTTAAGTACCAACCGAATTTCCACAATGGCTTCCTCTAAAATAAGGACACTGTTCTCTGGATTCATGGACAGAATCGGTACCTACGGACAGTGGTGAACGACTGCTTTAGCTGCGTGCTGGTCGCAGGCTGTTTTCATGCAGTACTAACTTCCGAAATAGCCGAAGTCGTCTGGCCTCATGGTGTCCTCCAACGGCATTCCGGCCACAAACTCAAATCGATCACATTGCCATCAGTTACCGATGGCGCGGATCAATAACTGACTGTCGGTCGTTTTGGAACAAATTTGTGGATTCCGACCATGCACTCGTCCGGAGGCGCTTCTCCCTACATTTTCCAGGGCCGCGTTAGGTGCGGAATAATCTATTGGCAACTGAGAGACTGGCGGATGTGGATGTTAGACGAATTTACCAAGATCGTCTTCTCGGGTCTCTTCCAAATGCTCCACCATCAGACGTGAACTCATACTGGGACGAGATTGCCACCTCTTTACATAGTGCTGGGAATTTTGCCTGTGGCACGGCACACTCAACCTCTGGATATCAGACCAAACGGTGGCACTACTTAAATCTCGGATAAATGCCCCAGCCAGTCCGGAACATAACTTGATGCAACGAATTATCAGACGTCAAGTGAAGGCGAGCGTGCAAGCCGACCGTGAAGTGTAGTGGACACAAAAAGTCAAGGAAATGGAAGAGGCCCAGAAAGACGGTAATGCAGGAAGATTATTTCAGTTGATCGGCGCGACCGGTCCCCGTGAACCATCTGTGAGCGGAACCATCAATGATCAGAAGGGAGTGACCATCTTGTATAAAAAAGGGCGATTTGACCGGTTGGCCGAATACTTCGAACAACAGTCATCGTGGCCTCCAGCAGCCACACATCCGGAGGCCACATTTGACGTAGAACCCTGAACGGTGAACGTGGATCCCATACGGACTCAGGGTTCTATTAATGCTTATGCTGTTTCAAGCGACACCAAGAATCTGCTCCAGATGGCCGAAGAGAAAACTGCGTCCCCCAAAGATAAAAGGCCCGCGCACACAAGGCTCCCACAGAGCGAAAAAAACCCTGCAAATAAAAAGCATTCCTCGAATCCACCAAGAAAGGAAGCAGACCAGTATGCCGCAGGGGCCTCTTCGAAGCCTTGGACACAAACCGGACGTAAAGCTATTAAGTCTGCCAACCTCTCTGGTCACACACCTTCCGACCTCTCACCTTTGGAGGCAGCAGAAACAGTGTTGAAACGCTTGTCCACTAACTGCCCAGCCTTTTCAACAAACTTTGCGATATTAAACAGTCAATTTACCTTGAAAAGCCGTCCATAATCACACCCACGGACAGCTGGCTCACACCAGATGTTTCTGACTCAAATATTTCGATAGACGGCTACTCTGTTTTTCGAACTGACTCAAAACAAGGGAGGGCTTGTGGGGTTACTGTGTACCTACATGCGGTCCCGACTATCCGGATTTCCCTCTCTGATACCACTCCTGCACCTTCTTGTGATGCACTGTGGATTCAAATCCTACTGCGCGAGTCCGACTCTCTCCTTCTCGGTGTGGTCTACCGCTGCCCCTCGAGTCCTCCGGAAGATCACCAACTCCTCATACGAACCCTTGAGCAACTTTCCTCCAGCTACCACTTCACTCATCTCTTGCTGGTAGGCGACTTCAACGCTCCAAAGGCCTCCTGGATGGAGTTCCGGAGCGTCGGTTCAAGTTGACCATTTTCAGCGGCGTTGACCAAAGTCCTTCAACAGAGCGCTTGGACTCAGCATGTCGTTGAGCCCACCAGATACCGCGCGGGCCAACAACCATCCCTTTTGGATTTGGTCATCACCTATGAAAGACACTTCGTCGATCAGGTGACAATTAACGCTCCACTGGGACATAGTGACCACTGTGTGCTGACCTTTGATTTCATCTGCTACTGGGCCAGAAATCCCGAACCTCAAACGTGGATTCGAAACTTCTGCCGTACAGACTGTTCAGGAATGCGCATCTTTCTCGAACACGTTAAACTGGGACCAGCTTCAGTGGATGACTTATATTGGACGATTGTCCAGAAAGTTCACGAAGCTGACGTGATGTTGTCCCCAAAAAACCAGCACGCAGTCGGATGAGCCGCGAGCTACCGAAAAGGATTCGGCGTCTTCTGGAAAAGAGGTCTCAACTATTTTCCAAAAAGTTGACTACAGGAGACATAGAAGACAAACTGGCATTTTGTAAAACGCGGAACCGCTGTAAATCAGAAATCCGCCAATGGAACAAACGAAAGCAAGCCACCATTCTGGACCCCACCCGTGAAAACAGAAATGTGCTGTTTAAATACATGAGACATCGCCGCAGAAACGAGCCATCTGCGTTCTCCCTGAGGGACAGGAACGGGCAACCCACGAGTGACCCAGTAGTGGTATCTGAGGTCTACAGAGAACACTATGCAGGCCTATATTCAGCCCCATCGTTCTCGTCACACCCACTCTTGTCAAGGCGTAA
>SJOL01009829.1:134605-145987 GCA_004794785.1 Opisthorchis felineus
GCGGTGCCCATTAAGTGAGAGATAACATCTACAGAATATCCTGGGGAAATTCCACCTAAGTGGATCACTTAATAACCGTTGTATGCGTTACACTAGTCGCACGCAACAAATTACACGTGATTGCTCAGCGAATTTCGACACAACCCCATTTTTTGGGCAGCTCGCCTTGCTTTCAGTGTAATAATGGAAGACGACGAATATCGACATTACCTTAACCACTCGTTTTTTCATTTTTTGTGACCTATGGGTAGTTCACTAAAGGCTTCGAAGGATTTTGATAAATGAAATTTAATGTTGGTTTATGTGCGCTGCAACATTTTTTTCTGGTGCTTGCTCCACTTACGTTTCATATTTGCCCAGAGTGTGAAGTTTTCTACTAAGTAATCTCTGACGACATACATGGTTTCTTCATGCACGTGATGCAAATGTGGTCGAAACGAATCAGTGAAGCCTGAAGCGCCAATTGGCGGTGACGTATAACTATACGGTCAAAAATGAAGTATTTATTGTGCCAGTATGGTTTATGTGAGAGGGAACAACGCAAACTTTTCGTAAGGTCGGGTCAGTAGCAACAGCCGAGGGCAACGTGATGCACTCTGGAGTTGTGATGCAAGCACGCACTTTTGTTATTGATCCCAATTCTCATATATGCACAACTAGTCAGTAGATAATTTAACGTTTTCAGATATCTGCATGTTATATCGATATTTCCCACTGGAAATAACGACAACCCTTAGCTGGATTGCGTCATAGAGCACAACGATGTCGTCAGAAAATGAGGCCAACTGTTACTCTTCGTCACGATAACCATAAGCGTTTTTACTTGCCTGGGCAACCTATCGTAACTGCCAGGCACATACCTATGCGCTATGCTGTTTATGAGGCATCGACTATGCCCGATAGCCTAATCCAGCTGCCAGATATGGCCCATTATCATCATAACCTTGTGCTTCATTTCTCCACCATTCCTGCGCCCGAAAATCATGAACCCGCTGTTGCGAATTAGTTTTTATTTATTTAATGCACTGGTACAACCGTAATGTGTAGTTTGACGTTTCGCTTTCCGCAGACCACTTTCGTTCAACGATGGATCTGAAATGAGGAATATGTATTCGATTTAATCGCGGCTGTATTTTTGGTAGAAGCTTACACACATCTTACTTTCGTAAATGCAAACCTACCACATGCGAAGTTAGTCCCATCGTCGATACTGAAGTAGTCGTGTGCACACTGATGTAGAGATGCCCAGATTCGGTAATCGTAAGGATGATATGACGAAGCGAAGTAAAAGCTAAGGAGGTGTGTGCACAAGAAGTCGTAAGATCAAGTGGTAAAGGCAGTCCACAGAATTCATACCTCTTCAGACGTGTACCCTTTAAACATAGCTGCAAGGACGACCCGGTGGGTGTGAGGGTACTTGGCGTTGAATCTGCTCTTTTGGAGCACTAAATCCTAACTTCACCTCACTTCTGCTTCTTGATGCTGACACCTTGTTGTTTAATAAAACCAACAGCTCCGTTGCCCTCATCCAACCTTGGAACCATCCGATACTCGACCGCAGTAGCACACTCTTCAACTAAAAAGCTTCCTTCTGGGACACCCACTAGCAGCTCCCTTGTTTGCGTTTGTAAACTAACCCTTTTGTGATCTTCAGCATATGGCTGTGGCTTAGAGGAAACGCTTCCACATCGCAGACACACTTAATATGCTGAAAGCTGCCAGCCAATTCAGACAGCCCTGAAGCTCTTTTCTATGTCTGTTATATGGGTTTGTGCCTCATGTAACTCATTGTTAACAGCGAATAAACGAGTGATTAATTCTATCTCTCTTGATACAATCTAACTGTTCATTATTATGATGATGATCTAACTGGAGTTCGCAAGATTTACAACACATCAACTCCTGTGTTTGCTTTCTAAGCGGTGACAGACCCCGACTCCCCATCATCCACCCCATTAATGCGCCTTGCATGGCCATCAACATTTATTCCACCTGGTCAGCCTTTTCGTCCACTACTTATCACCATACATTAGCCACCATCACCTTGTACTCCCCTTCCAAACCCCCTGGCCGAGATGATGCTAAAGACTGCATGGTTTAAAAATCTCCTAAACTGCATGTTCCCTCCTGTGGGCCCTCATAACCCCAGGCTCAACCTCATACTTCACCTGCCATGGGTTCACACCTTTCCTCCACATTCACTGCTCCACAAACATTGCCAAGTACACCTCGAGCGACCCTGAACACATGCCCAGCCAACACCATTTCATGGGACACCATTCCCCCCGAACTCTGTAAGTTACAAAACACAGCGTGGGCGATTTTAAAAACTTCTTGTTAGAACGATTGGCTCGCCAATTTCAACAATATAAATAGATTGCGATAAACTGGACCCGTTTGTAGCATACATCTTAGAAAATCATTCTGTGAGTGCAAAACGGTGATTAATGAAGAGTTAAATCACTGCCCATGTTTAGGCTAATACAGAAGCCCAAAATATTAACGTGGCGTAAGCCGTCTGGCTCAATTTGCATGGCAGAGCACACACCCCTCCCTACGGTTGCATTTGTGCCATGATGAGCTCAAATTACCGAACAAACATGCAAATCCACCATGAAACTCAGGTTTTTCTTCGATCTCAATTCTCTGCACGATTGGATCTACTAATGCAAGTGACTTCCCCAACTAGAGGATAAAAATAATACTGATCGGTTTAATTCCAAACTTTTAGGGACTATTCCAAGAAAAGCATAATCGGGCCGATAGAAACTAAGCGGGGCAGACAACAACACAACGAGGAGGAATGTACAACCAACGTGGCAGGCTTATCACGTGATGACTGATCGTAGTTGTGGAAACCAAAAAAACTAGAACAAATGGGGCATGAGGTACGACTAGTTCAATGATGAAACCGGCTGAGTTGAACTAAAACTGAAAAGCTGTTGCTAGTGTCGCTCACCAGAGGCACACAAAAATGATTTTTGCGGAAACTATAAGATTTTCGAAGTTGTGACCTTTACGGGGAGTTAGTCTAATCGGTCTGCACCTTTCGGTGATGTGTTGCTCATAGCATTTTGTTTACGTGAGCGAAAGTTCCAGGTCACGAAACATCACCGATTCCCATTTTCTTACTGGTTTACTAGAGATGGATTACTAACTCGCACTTTAGCATATTTTGCCGTTCTTCGGTGTTCTCTAAGGATGAAATAACACCTACAGAATATCCGATGCAAATTCCATCCGGGAAAATTGGTCAGTGAGGTTTGTTTGCTTTATACTCCTCAGATTTGACAATTGAGATGAGCTCGTTCAGCGAACTTCGGCACAGCACATTTTCCCATTGAGCTCGCCTTACATTAAGTGTGGTAGTTTTAGATAACTGCATGAATTGTGCAGTGGCAATGCGAGGGCCATCTCTGTGGATGATCTACTATCCCAGATTTGCATAACTAGTCCGAGGATATTACAGCGTCACGATATAACCGCAGGTAAATCACCAACATAATGATATCATTTTTATTACGAAAATGACGTTCCAAAGGTGGAAAACGTCATAAAGCGCAAATATAATGATGGCAACTAAGGGCATTCATTGCCGTTCACCATGATAACGTTAGCCGTTGTCTATGTGCAACGCTGCTTTTAGGCCCAAACCTAGGCACGGTAACCTAATTCGATGGCCAACGACGCCCCGTCATATTTATACGTGTTTGCTTTTTCCTTCACCTTGGAAACTTACAGTAACAACCGAGCCCGTACCCATGCACGCAGTTGATTACGAGGCCCCAACTATACACAACAACCTAATCCAACGACCAACGACGGTCCATTATATCCCTACATGTCGTCTGTCTGCCAAGCCCATGGCTGAAGAATACACATGCACCCTTGGCGAATTATGCTTCTATTTATTGGTTGCATCGGTACAAACGTACTACGTAGTCAATCCGGTTTTCGTTTCCATGAAGCCGCTTTCGCTCGCAATGGTTTCTGGAAGAAAAAATTTATAATCGATTACCACGCGTGTACATCTTCCGCAATATCATTGAAAACACGTGAGGAAAAACGTTGTAGTGGCTTACTCACCAAGTGCCCAACGAATCCTGTTGTCTACAATCCCCGATCGGTGCCCACGCCAAAGCTGGAGCCTTACTGCTATAAGGGTAAACTCACTACCTTCCCAATTAGTTCCATTGGCGATAATGAAAGAGCCGTGTGTACACCGATGATTTGATATCGGGATTCAGTGATCATATGCATTAACTCAGCGAATTTAAAGCTAAAGAAAGAGGTATATTGGCCAATCATGAGACCCAGTGGTATAGACTTGAGCCTTTGGGTTAAAGGACCGCATGTGTCCAGAACCGTGCACCCATGGATGCAGCTGTAGCGAAGACCTAATGAGTGGGCGGCTCATTTGGGGCACCAAACCCTAACTTCACTTAACTTCTGCTTCCCGAAACCGATACAAAATGGCTTAATAAAATCAAAAGCTCCGCCATCAAAATAATAGCTTGTAAACATCACTTACTCAACCGCAGTGGCAGTTTCGACAACTAGGGGCTTCATTCTGGGAAACGGATCAGCTAACATGCTTGCGTATGTATACCGATAATTTTGTGATCTTCGGCATCCTTTTATATATAAAAAGGCTTTTACATCTCAGACATACATAACATGCTGGAAGCAGCTCGCTATTTCAGGCCATTCTGAGGCTCTATTCCATGTCTGTTATACGGGTTCGGGCCTCATCCAACTCCTCCTCTGGACATTCATTAAGGCCTCATCTGACTTTATCTGTCACACTACAGTCGGAAATGATACAACTTCAAAAATGAGAAAATGCTCCCCAATTTCATGTGGAAATCCCTGGATTTTAAATGGTGTGTTCAGTGACTGCATGTTCAGGATTATGATCTTACACTGTGTGTGAAAAGTGCATACCAAAAGAGGGGACGGCTCTATTCAGTTCATCAAAAAAACACCTGCACCTTGTCCTCTTTGAAGATGGCAACGAGATCGTCTGAATATTCTAGATCGACAAAGTTTTCGTCAGAGGACATTTAAACTCTGGTGTTTTGAAGGCCCTCCAGCTTTCGTCTCATGATTTCACCGATCATGAAATTAAATAAGAATTGAGAGAGTGGTTACCCCTGACGGACGCTGCTTTGTGTACGGAAGCTTTTGGAGAGCTCTCCGTATACTCTCACACGTGCAAAAGTCTGAGAATACAAAGAGCTTATTATGTTCACATCCGCCAAATCTTTCCGTACCACGTCGGTCTATCCTCTCTCCGATGATGCAAAAGACCTCACGATTGACAGCTCTCACTTCAACTGTATGACCTCTCCCCAAAGACATTCCTACCCTGTGCTGAACCTCATAACCCACCTTCTGTAATGAAGGAAAGAGAAAACTAAAAGGGAAGCAATTTTTGTCAGACGCCTGTGCTGCCGGCTTGAGCTTGCCCTGGTTGTCGCATATATCCCGGGCAATCCTCCTATGAATCCAAAAATCCATTGATAGCGGGACAAAAAATGCTAACAGACTCACTACATACACTCAGGGACGCCTCAGATGCAACTCGTTTTGTGAAGCCTCCACCCTCCTCCTCACGCTGCAGCTGCGCCATTCTGAGATTATCTCATCGTACAAACGCCAACACTACCAGACCTCTCTGATCTCATGTCCGTGAAGGCTCCGAGCTACCTTAGTTGCACGCAGTCTAGCTAACGCACGTCTCTCATAATCACAAATGTCCACACCCGTTAACATCGACCGCGTACCTGTCATCTCCAACTGAATATCTATCAATGTGTTTGAAATCGGGCAGTGTCGCCTCACCGAAGTGGTTAGGAACTGTGACCACTTTTAGCTGCCTGAAAGGTCGGGCCGAAGCCCAACTCATTCCGTAGTGCTCAGTAGCAGACCTTTTGACACTTTTCCCTATTTTGGGTCCTGAATGTAGGCACAGCTGTCTTATTTTCTCGTTAGAATGGCAGCAATGAACCACTGTGCGCCCTTGATGGACCCAAGAATATACTTGATCCTTGCTGGTCTTCAGTTTCCACGGTTCCCTGGCCAGTCCTAACTGCCATGACAAACCTAACCCCAAGATGTTCGTGTACAAACCCAAGTACGACGATGCAGTGACGGTACCGCAACTGCCACACCCCATCTGATGGCGTGCCCACAGCTCAACATATCCCAAATATTTCCTGACTGTGTTACGTGCGCCCACAAGACCGTCTCAAAACGTTGAATTTGTGCCAGAAATTCAAAGCACTGGCCATCGTATTGTACTGCCTGCTTATTCTGTCCATTAACCAACTGATTCTTTCAGTGACACTATCAGGAGCTCAGTATAGCATTGAAGATTAAAACCTTGCAGCTCACCCGATGTAGAGTGTGCTGACCATCATTAAAAAAACTTACTAGCCGTGAAGAATTCTTCGGGTTTGTTTTACGGGCTGCCTGCCGCAATCAAAGAAAAAGGTTTTCCTATACTGGTCGCGAACGGCTGCTCCATTTTGTCTTTGCGAGGACATGGAGTATTCCGGAGATCATTTCCGAATCCAGTTCAAAAGCAAAACACGTGAAGAAACCACTTTTTCCGCAAAATTTCCCACCATTTCAGTGAGACGTCCTGCAAAGCCACTGGCAGCCGTTAAAAATGAATTTCGCGACAATGATGGACCACGAGTACGTTTAAACAACTTCTAACGAAACTTCAGCCGCATAGAAAGATTTTCAGGGTTGGAATAAATACCGTCAAATGCTAAAACTTTATGTTAAAGATTTCTTTGTTCAAACTACGGTATCAGAGGAATTTAGGGTGTGCTTCTAAGGATTGACGTTGCTGGCCGTGAGTGACCTTGGGTGGTCGAGTAAATGGCCAGGGTCACAAAAATCGTTAGTGAAGATGGGGATGGAAAATTCAAAGTGGATACAAATGGCAAGCTTTTTCTCAAAAATATGGTACGAAGTGAAACTAAGTAGACACCCTGGTGCCGCTGTTGTACGGAAGTTAAATGTAAGGGATATTTTCGATGGGTTGTTAGCGCTAATGCGTAGGGCCGAATGAACACCGTAAATGAAATAGTTGAAGTTGTGGAAGGGGCAAACTGAAATTGCAGTGAAAAGCCGGGATAGTTATATCCGAACGGAAAGATTAGCGGGTCAGAACGAACTCGTTCCAGAGGCGGTTGCGGCCGGGTAAACAATCTGTTGCAATTACAGACCCGGGTGGGCGAGAGGTGACGCTTGAGAGTAGGGAGAAAATAGTTGCGGGGTGCCATCAGACTAAGTACGGCAGCGCCGTGCCATCAACGCACTGACATACATCGGTCTCTGGACAGCCCCGCTACAGACGTCAGGGTTGCGGCAATCGGACAGGGGATGCGCATTTCTGTGGCAGCCAGATCTGGGTTAGACAGGGAGATTGATATAGGTAGAGCCAGGCCGATGTAGATTCACGCGTAACTTCGATTCGGTTGGAGGGCCATGTGGGGGTAAACCGGGGGCCAGCCAGAATGGATAAACGGCGGTCATGTGGGGCGTTTGGAGCCAATACTGTCGAAGTTTGAAGCTTGGGAAGACGGGAAATGGGGAGGAAAGGGGTAAGATTGGTAGCGTTTGGTGAGTGCCCGTGGGTATCAGATAAAACGGCGCCCAATGGAAAAAGTAATTCAAAAGGGGATAACAACGAGCTAAATGAATCTTCCACAGGTTCAACGGTTTTTTTACGGTGTTCGTTCGGCCCTATGCATTAGCACTAACTCCCCACCGAAAATATCCTTTACAGTTAACTTCCGTACAAAAGCGACACCGGTGGGTCTACATAATTTTAATGTGAACCATATCTTTGAGACAAAGCTTGCCATTTGTCTCTAATTCGAATTTTCCAACACCATTTACACTTTTGCTTTTTGTGATCCTTGTGATTTACTTAACCGCTCAAGGTCCCTCATGGCTGGCAAAGTTTTTTCAGTTTTAGTTCAACTCAACCGGCTTCATCATTGAACTAGTCGTATCTCATACCCCATTGTTCTATTTTTTTGGTTTCCACAAATACGATGAGTCATCACGTGATAAGCATGCCACGTTGGTTATACATTCCTCCTCGTTGTGTTGTTGCCTGCCGCGCTTGTTTTGTACCTGCCCGGTTAGGCCTTACTTGGCATCTTCCTTGAGCGTTGGGAAATAAACTGTTTATTATTGTTATTATTTATCGTTCCAAAAGCTGCCCGTGACGACTATTTTACCCCGTTTCTCGCCCTAGCACGCCCCAAAGCATGATATTTCTACCTACGAATTTGCTTTTTATTCAACGACCACATTGTACACGAGCTTACTCCGAAGTCACTTATGATTTAACCACGATTTGGGCAACCATCTACTAAAAACTCTGCCCTTCATATTAAGCTTCATGGACGGCCGCACAACTGGCCACACACGTTTGCATCCAGCGCATAATGATATTCCCTAATATCTCCACCTGAACGCCGATTAGTTTTTAGTCGCCTCAACACCGTGGTCAAAAATTGTGATCATTTTGGCTACCTCCTATTTCCGGGCCGCAATCTAACTCATGTCGAGGTACCATCTAGCAGGCCATTTTGACACTTTCTCATATCGAGTACTCAGTCTTGATAGTGCTGTCTGATCACCGCGTTTGAATGGCAGCAATAAACTACATTGCGCCCCCGATGGCCCAAAGAATATCCTCGGTCCACACTGATCTTAATTTCTCACGATTACCACGTTATTCGAAACTCCATTAACAACCCCAACTGGCTCAACCAAGACGTTCATCTGCGGGGCTGTCCACGGACCCATGTACGTCGCGATGACGGTACCGCAACTGCTATCCCCAATCTGAATGCATCCCGGTGGTTCACCGTATTTCTACTATTTCCCGATCCAGCGTGTTACGTGCGCCCACAAAACCGTCTGTATTCACTAGATTTGTGCCAGATTTCATAACCGATGGATTTGAGGCCAGGGGACAACTTCATAGCTGCTCGCCGGACAAAGCATCCTTGCATCCTTAGTAGACAGCTTGGCAGACGTATTCAAGAAGCGACCTGATGTAGGCCTCATATAGTGAGAAGGGTATGTTTGAAGAGAGTCAGGTACCTTAATCTTCGTAATATCTTCTGGTCTGTTTTCACCACGCACGATAAAGGCGTTCGCTCAGTCTCCCCCAAAAGACATATGAACGCACTTTCCATTATTCGGAGAAGGTGAAGGTTCAGTAACCACCTCTCTGTGGCTTTGGAACTCCAGGTCGTCCGCAAAAATTAGACACGGGCTCAGAAACGCATCTGGAAGGTCGTTGACGTAGATCAGTAACAGGGGTGTTCCTAAAATGGTGCCTTGTGAAACTCCAATAAAGACCGGTGCAAAAAAGGGTAGGTTGAGCCAAGTTTCACTCGGATTGTCCCATCTGATAGGAGGGCCTTAGTCCAGTGGAGAATGCGTTTCATCAACTTGCACGGTGTTAGTGGGACCAACAGGCTACCGGCCGATGTGGCGGTCACCAGTTTTAACGTGGCAGTCATATCCTTCTGGGTGGAAGGAAGGTTGCCTTCGTCGAGCAATGTTGAGCAATGTTTCCTTTAGGATACTTGAATGGACCTTGTCCTCCAGCAAAAGAACTGAAGGGGTTTGCCTTGTGCAGGAGTAGATGAAAATTCCCGTCCAGGATCAGGTTGGTTATATGCTGATCGTAGTTACGCCTTACCAATACCGAATATGATTAGGTCACTGGGGAAGAATACAGTCATGCATGGGTCCTCTGTGGGATTCCGATACATGTCCTGGAACTCATCAGCATTCATTAGCACTGGTCAACAGCAGATTAGTCCTTCGGAATAAGATTGTTTGGGCACCAGTTCGTGGTTGTATGCATCCAAGGTATTTCAGGTATTTCTCAGTTATATTAGACTATTTGTTTAAATCTACTGCGTCACTTGAAGCATCCGCGTTGGTGATTTTTTCGCTTTGAAATTTCCGCTGCCAAAAGTGAGCGCGATTCTAATTTTCCCGCCTTTTCTGCTGTCAACTGGACTAATTATGTTTTATGGGACAGGGGACAAATTTTTGCATGAATTTCGACTCAGAGTCCTCATGACCACGAAATACAGGACACAATTAACCAGTATGTTGTCTAACTGATCGTATAGAATTTGAGTGCATTTTGAAATCTGCACAGGTTTTCATCTCTAATTCGCGCTGACGGGTTTTCTTTACCCCATCCAGTTACTAGTGCACGGTCACTTCCCTTTCTGGCTATTTGTACTAATGATGGCCAGCGGGACTACATGTGATGAGTTATTAATGCTTTGGGTTTACGTGTTTGCTGTAGCCTACTGATTCCGTTCGGTCGTCCTCGGGGCGTCGGTTTTCCTGGAATGAACTGTTTTAAATGAGTTGTTAGTGAATTAATTATTTTGCACCTAGTTTATCAGCTCATATCCTCCCCTAGTTTACATTTGGAATAATGTTTACTCAGTGGCAACACAATTTCGGGGCCTTACTTCCACGCTACCCGAAGGATGCACGATGGCCGAGATACTGCCAGGTTGCTCGAACCTAAAGAGGAGTGGTCGAGATGCAGAGGTTGGGTTGGAACCACGAAACTTTTGGTCGGCAATGTCGTGCTTTAACCACTGAGCCCTTCCACGTGGTCATATCTCTAGCAGGACATGGCAGCTGAACGTGGCGCTCATGCTGCCACTTCCTAGTCGGATTCCCTAGTTATTGGGTTGTTATATGACGAGCTTTTGTTGCATGAAGTACGCTGAGGACGTTGGGTCGTTCCTACCGATGTGGTGATCAGATATGTTTATCTCGTTGCTGTTCTATTTTGTAGGTACCGTGCTCGCTTTCTCTAGGTACGTGGGGCGTTTTAATTGCGTCCACACTCATTCCCTGTCTTTTATCCCTTTGCTAATACACTCTGCTCATGAATGTATCCATCGCGAAAATCGAATGGGATTAACAGTACTACTCTGCGGCTTACGTGATTGCCTACCGGAGGAGTACCAACTGCTCCGTTCACAGATTGTCAAGGTGGTCCAATATTTGAAAACACTACATTACCGAATTCACGACAGGTGGATGCAAATTAAATGCACCACCATCGACAGCAATACATAAGTAGTAAATATGGGTGCTCAACTGCCATACATCCCTGAGTAGAGTGCACTAGTAAAGGGTTGAAGGATAGGGAATGGGTGTGGACGCACTGAGAACGCCTCATGTCCCTAGGGAAAGCGACCGCAAGCACGGTACCTACAAATTAAAACAGCAACGAGATAAACACATCTGATCACCACATCGGTGGGAACCACCCAACGTCCTCAGCGTACTTCATGC
>SJOL01009829.1:150178-164555 GCA_004794785.1 Opisthorchis felineus
AGTAGTAAATATGGGTGCTCAACTGCCATACATCCCTGAGTAGAGTGCACTAGTAAAGGGTTGAAGGATAGGGAATGGGTGTGGACGCACTGAGAACGCCTCATGTCCCTAGGGAAAGCGACCGCAAGCACGGTACCTACAAATTAAAACAGCAACGAGATAAACACATCTGATCACCACATCGGTGGGAACCACCCAACGTCCTCAGCGTACTTCATGCAACAAGAGCTCACCATATGACAACGCAATAACTTTTACTAGGGGTCACGATAACTGTTGTTCGAAGTAGTCGGCCCAACGTTCGAAGCGTTCTTTATTCAGGATTGTCGCTCCATTCTGATCCTTAGTGGTTTCGCTCACAAGTGGTTTCTGGGGACCGCTAGCATCGAAATAGGCTCCGGGCATTCCTGGCTTTTTGGGCCCCTCCCTTTTTTTAGCTTTCCGTGTCCACCAGGCCTCATGGTCGGCTTGCACGCTCACTTCTGCTTGACGTGTGATAATTCATTGAGCCAGATTATTTTCTGGAGCGGCGTGTTCACAGGGGTACGAGAGTACAAGTAGCTTGTTGTCCTGCTTGCTTCAGCCCGCGAACATTAAAATCAGCCAGACAGAGTGGAGGTCGCTACTTGAAAATCGATTTCGAGCTGCCTGAGAATGTCAGCGCTGGATGACGCGCAAATGCCGCCAAAACCGATGCTGGGTGAACGGAGTCGCCAGTCCTAACTGATGAGCCAACAAGAAGAGTTATTAATGAGTGTGGGGGGGGGAAGAAAAAAAAGTATGTGAAAATCAACAGTACCCTGTTTTCAGGTACCCGCCCTTCTGTATGCGGCAAGTTAGGCGACCCGGCTGATGGGACCAAGCGGCGGCCGATGTGGCATGTGAGTATTTTTAAGTGTGCTATTCATGGCTGTACATGGGCTGGGATACTGCCAGGTCCCTCAGTCCTAGACAGGACGATTAGTGTCCCTGACCTAAGCCTTTGACTAAGAAGCCTGACCGCGAGGCAGCGGCGTTTGGCGGGAAATGCAAGTGCATTTCAATTTTTACAAAACAAGTCGCCACACATGTTCAACCCCCAATCTGGAAGACAAGAGACTGTGTTGGTCAGACCGCTAACCGGTGACCATCTCGGTATGAGGGACTCTGCGAGTATCGCACGGACACCATCCAGTATGGCTCAACGGGTCGCGGAGGCACACAGACCATCACAACACTTAAAGGTTCATCCATTCTCTTCGTGACGTTCCTAGACAATACCTTAGTTGAGCGTCATTAGCACTATGTCTACCTAGTTGCGAATCCATATAGCCGCGAACCGCAAAAATATCTGTCCTCTAACACTGCCGCAACAAGACACTCAAAGCCTCGTAGAAATTGTCTTTGAGTGTATCGGAGCTACAGTCTGGTGGGGCGTATTCAGACAAAGGGAACAGGCAGCGATTATCGGCACTACTCCCGCAGACGTTGCCAAACCAACCGCGCAGAGACAACTATCAACGGGTAACCATTCAATCAGGTGATCTTCACCTTGGTGGTTTGGAAAACTGCCCACCCCAGCGGAACCAGTATCGGCGGCTTCTGGATCGCCAGAGGTGCGCATCCAAGAAACGAGAGGAAACCAATGGGGAGGTCAGTTGAACAAATGTGCCTGGGTCTTGGATCCTTGTTTCAGTCAACACATTGTAGAATGGGAGTCCACCACACCTGCGAGAGCAGTCTGTTGTCCAGCTTGTTTCGGAGTGCGAACGCTAAAGGCTGCCAGACTAACTGAGCGGCGGCGTTTGAAGAATGACTTCGTAGTGTCTTTGGCAGTGGCGGCCGAGACAGTTGTAGATATTGCACTTACCGGCAATGGACGGCGAACGGATTTGTTAGTCCTTTATAATGGGTCTATGAAGATGTCGCTAGAAAAGGGATGAGGAAGGGGAGGAGAGCGAATATGTGAGGGAAAGGTGGGAGGCGTCAACAGTAGCCCTGCTGTATGCAGCAAATAAGGCGATTCGTTTGATGGTACAACTCGACGGCCGATGTGGTATGAGATTATTTGTGCAATTCATGGTCGTACATGGGCTGGGATGCTGCCAGGGCACCCAAACCTGAATGAATGACTGAATGACTTTTTCGTAACTAGTCGGGTTGTCCAGCGTTGTCGTCTCTCCACTTTTGTCACTGCCAATCACTGAATGCAGTCCCCCCCCCCGAGTGTCATAATCATATCTGGAGAAAGCTTTGTTAATCTGGATTATTCGGATGGCACTTCTGGTATTTGGCGGTCATGCGTCTGCACAAACTACCAGTAGGCCATTGGCGAGATGGCTCAGTGGTTAGAGCGCGAATTTACGGACCGGAAGGTCCGTAGTTCAGACCCGACCTCTGACCCTGGACTTCCCCTGTCTAGGCTTGGGCAACCTGGTAGTATCTTGGCCCTCGTGCTTCCTTCGGGTGGCATGGCAGCTAGGCACCGAAAGGGTGTTACAGCTGAACGAAAGGCCATTGGAAATGGCCTCCTTTTTCGGGATGAATTTTGCGCCTTCAGGATTTTCCACACCCTTATACCTTTTTGAAACAATGAAATTTCGCTTAGTCTCACTTATCTTGATAGCTGCATAAACCGCGACTTAGGTAGTATCCTAGACGTTGCGCATGCCTTGAGTTGCGTTGCAGTTATGCACCGAAAAGACGGCTCAACCGAACCATTATTGCCCTTATGAATATTAACGTAAATGTTGTCACACATATTTACCAAATTACGTGCTATCAAATTGGGCGCTGTGAGGTCTGCATGCTCCGTGGTTGTGGTCCACGTGATCCTCCTTACGCGTGGTTAAAAGCGGCACGATATGACACGTAGCCGATCTCTGTACCGAGCGTGGCGTCAGTTCCTGGTTCGACTGCCTGACATGCTTGTGTCTCGTGTGCTGGAACTGTGTTAGGCAAGGTTCGCAACCGATGCTGTGTCATTGTGGTTTTTATCTTACTTTAACGCGATTCTCAAGTGCGTTTGGATGGTGTAGGCACCTTGCTATTAGACTTTCTCCCTAGGGATACAGCGAATTTTGCGATTAGTTCTCACCTCTTCCCTTTCTCACTTTTTACTGGGGTCTCCTTCCTCAACTGTTGTGTGGTAGTTAAGCCCCAGTTTATTCTACTGGCGTATTGTTGTCCAGGTGGGTTTTATGATAACCATTTTAGACTTTCAGACGTACCCTATTCCGAAGATAAAGAACAAACCAAAACATATCGTGCTCCGACAACTCCACAGTGCGGGAGACTGAGTGCTCTTCGTCAGGTCCGATTGATCTCCTTGGTGCCATCGTCTTCCTCATCATCAGAGACGGCAACATCAGTGCCGTACAACTACACAAATGTATTTGGTTATGTTTGAAGTCCTGAATTGAAATGAAGAAGGCTTGATTGAAAAGGAACCTGGCACTATCCTAACATGGGCGTTTTGAGGTGCTTACACCTCCAGACTATCAGCATAACAATTGGGGAAGAAACTGACAGTTTAAACGCCATTAACATCGATTGATCGCTGTTTTTTTGCCCCGTCATCAGCCAAGAATAGGGAGGGTACATCGTCCAAAAAGACAGACAGCGTCAACAACAATCAAACTTCGTAATCTTCACACTCTTCTGCCAAGTCACAAGTTTACCGCAGCTTGCACCATTCTAAAGGCGACAGAGGCTACGTCCGCACCCATTGAGCAACAGAAACCCTACTTTGGCCTGGTACTCACTGTATCTTCTTTACACCACAAGTGACGCATATTGGCCCACGTGATTCTAGTGCAGTTGGAACTCACGGTAAGTGTCAGGCAGCGCAGTCCGCTTGATCCTGACAGTACATGAAACCGACAGCCTCGGATGGGGCGTAGCTATCAATAAAAAACCAATAATTTGTGTGAACAACAATATATTTGGGGTAAAATGCGATAGCTTCAATAGTATTTCCACCAGTAGATTTAAGAGGTACAAAACTAGTTGAGTAACGTTGTGGTTCTGAGAAGGAACGACGTCATTCAGACAGCCCTTGCAAAAATCTGGAGTCACCTACACAAGATCCCTTTTTCGGTTAGCCATTTCTCA
This sequence comes from Opisthorchis felineus, assembly GCA_004794785.1. NCBI lineage: Eukaryota > Metazoa > Platyhelminthes > Trematoda > Opisthorchiida > Opisthorchiidae > Opisthorchis > Opisthorchis felineus. The sequence continues at coordinate 154,271 of SJOL01009829.1, forward strand.
TGTGCGCACTACCACATCTGCGCCGTATATGTTAATGGAGTAATGTGATACACATTACGACGTGGCCACTCGAGAAAATTTACTGGCCTCGGAAACCTCTTTCAGCGAAATAATCAGAGACGAAAATGGCTCCCTGATATGCAGCAAAGCAGAACGTTTGGACCGCTGGGCACAGTACTTCGCACAGCAATTCAGCTGGCCACCTGCTACCTCCTTCAACAGAAAGGTGGACCGTGAATATGGAGCCGCCTTCAGTCTCAGAAGTGTCCAAGTGTTTTTCTCTACTCAAGCGTCATCGTGCTGCTGATCCTGATGACCCTCCACCTGCTCTTTTCAAGGATGGCGGTGGGCTCCTCAGCCAGCGCCTGTCTAGCCTATTTGGGTCTATCTGGGAGGAAGAGACCGTCCCAGACAACGGGTGAATCAATAATAGTGCCCACTTTCAACAGGGGTACTCGCAGTGAATGTAGTAACCACAGAGTTGTTAGTTTGACTCCTGTTGTGACAAGGCTTCTGGCGTCAGTGATTCTTCATCGTCTTACGGCAGCACTCGAAACCTTGACTCGTGAGAATCAAGCGGGATTTCGACCGGGTTGAGGCTGCGTTGACCACATCTTCACACTCCGTCAAGTGTTAGAGCAACGCCGTATGTACGGAGGACTCACAACCTTGGTCTTCTTTGACTTCAAAGGTGCGTTCTGTCGATCGGTCAGTGCTGTTAACTACACTTGCTCAACAGGGTATGCCCCAGAAGTTTGTGAACATAATCAGATCCCTATATTCAAATACTTATGGGGGCGTGTGAGAGTGTATGGTGAGCTGTCCAAAAGCCCTCCTACAAAAGTGGTATCCGACAAGGATATCCACTCTCTCTGTTCTTGTTCAACTTTATCATTGATGAACTAATGAGGCTATTGGTTGTTGATCAGGTGGCTGTTGGTCTGTTCGCCGAGCTTGGCACTTGACTTGCAAACGTTTCGTCACCATACGAAAAGGCGTCATCGGTGCGCAGTTGGGTGGGTACCTCCTGTTTGCGTGCGTGCGTTTACATAGCATTTGGAGGTTAATTTGCGTCACTTGTGGCGTCAAAATGGTGTATCACTGGGTCTCAAGGGTCGCGTGAACCAGGCTAAAGTAAGGGCTGTGTTGTTGCATGGCTGCGAGACGTGGCCTCTGCGGACCGGATACATTACAAGCAGTTGCGGCTGATCGATGTCGGTGGTGTTCGTTCTGTCAGCTTCTTTCCAGATTGTCTGATCGAGCGCTTGGAGGTGTAGACACCTCAGAATTCTTGCCATAGGCCAGCACTGGGTCCCCTCTTTCACCCACTCTTCTTTACTCTTCACTCTAAGGCTTTATGTGAATTTTGTGGTTGTACGGCAGTTAAGCATCAGTGTTGTTGATGTTGCTGTCTCTGATGATGATGATGAACCATATGCTGCTCGCGTTCTTGCATGCTATTACTTTTCTCTGTTCAAGCCGACGGTAAGGAAGTACGCGTATTTATTAAGCTGACTTAGGTGTGCTATCCTTCGGCTTGTTGGTAGTACACAACTCGCTAGTGAGCGTAACTCACGATCGGTGGTATGATGTGTCTGAAGCCCGAAACTCGCTATTCAAAGCTGTGCCTTTGGTGAATGTTACCATGTCACCGCAATAACTCAGTTTTTAATCCTTCATACTGTTTCGCACCCGCCCGCCTCATAGCGTTCTGCATGGCATTCCCGAAGGTTTGTGGTCCTAATATTGAAATTTCAGATTTGTCCATAAGTCATCGGACAAGCCCCTCTAAGATGCAAACGTTCTTAGTTGACCTAGATCTGCAGGAGAAACCACGAGGTTCCCAGTGGCATCTCAAGCATTATATGAAGCCAAACCTGTGCGGCGTTGTTATTGTTTGAGATAGACCTATTTGGATTTTATACCTATGAGCCATTCGGACGGAGTTGCAACCGAGATGTTCGCTTCCACACTAAACTGTTCATTAGCGTTCTAGGAAACATCTAAGGGTTATTGCAGGCTACGTAGTAGTTCACTGTTTCCAAACCACAACCTGAACATTTTGTTGGACACTCATAGCTTTTTTGTTGGAATCCAGTGTACCAATCACGGTGCGACCGTTTCATCAACAAGAATTTTTGAACCCTTTTACTAACTTCGTATGTCTAGCGGAGCAGCCGACACGTTCTGAAATTCATCGGATGTCAAAATATAGGCGAATAGGTCTGAAATTCAGGGGACCACCGTGATAGTGACTCAGTGCAGCACCCAAACTCCCTGCGTTCGTATTGCAACGCTTGTGCTCCGAATTCCGGCTTCTCGTCATCCTTCCAGATGTTACGAATACTTAGGGTTGCATAAGGAAGTTTTACTAGAGTAGCAATAAAAGTACCTATGGAACCCGTAGCATAAACAGTTTACTTCTACAACCATTTGGTTCCAAGATACTGTGGTGCGCGAGCTCACTGTGTAGCTACAAGTAAACGCCTTTACCGATGGGGGAGCTTTTCTTCCTTACAATCTTCTCTCAAGTAAATAGACAAGCGCGGGAGAGACGTTTTCTGAATTCTCAAGAGAGGTCCGCACTGAAGATACCCTATGTCGTTATTTCAGATGTGACTGTCACCTCACAGTAGGTACGTCTGGTGCACTAAACCGCTACATCACTGAACCCTGTTTTGATGGATTTAACTTGACCCAGGCGACAATTTAGCCTTGGATGCATACATATTCACTGGGGCACTTCACACTCGAAACGCCGACTGAAGGTAATAAAGCTAAAGGGCAGATTGAGTCGACACACGATAGTCCAATATTTATCGAGTCTCGAATAATTACGATTGTCTTCGGTGTGTAAGAATTCGTCTCCACGATAGCCTACCACGCTTAGTGGTACTTATTCCAGGTCAGCCAGGCTACCAGTTCCGAAAGACCATGGTAGCGACAGCTGAGAACTATTATACACATATACCATGTTGTACTAGTTTGTGTGAAATACAAATTTTCAGGAGCGGAATCATCCGGAACATTCACTATCGCCCTCACTTCAACTTGAGAAACACCCGGACAAATTTAATTTCAAGATTTTGGTGCGCGAGTACTATGTGGTTCTTGTTCGTCACCCTGCGACGAGGAAGCGCGTTTGAGGAAACACTGAAATCTTATCAAGAGATGGATTACTGCATCACCATTTTGTACACCTTTATCCAGCAAACCGTTCTCTGTTTGTGTTTTAGATGTGCGGCTTTTGTTGATTGGTTTCATACACTCCCATTTCAGATGGATTACAAAGCGGAGCAGTACGTCGGGAATCCACACGACCTGTTCGACATTCCAGCCGCCGAACAAGAGATTACGGTGGGTCCAAACGAGCAGACTGTCCTTTCAAGCAGTTTGGTTACCCAGTCTCCCATTGTTACGTCAGTTGCACCGGTCACTTCCATCGTAATTGATAGCTCTGCGAACTTGGCACCACAGAATACACAGACAACTCCACATCCACCGCGCGTAATCATGCTTCAGCGTCCTGGTCAAACCCCTGGGGTGTCACTCGCCTCACCCTCCCAGCGCCCTGCTATTAAAGTATGTGATTTCCATATAGAACAACACACCAATCCGCATTCGTCCGCCTAATGTTTCAGTTTCATACATCTGCTGACAAATTTACGGGGAGTTTGGGTATACCGTCAGTCCCTAAAAGTTATCTAGTCAAGCTTTATGTGCAGTTCAACAAACACTTAGTTTCAGTGCGATATGTTGGATGTTTCAGAGGCTTCCCAAGACAACCGTAGAGATATTCGGTGTTCCAGAAACGTTCAGTTCAGTTCAGTCACATTGGTTCCAGCTGCTACACTTTCTGTGAAAAATGAGAGAGCGTGGGAGAAACAGTCAAGTGTTGGAGGCGATAGCATGTTCAGTTAGTTGTGGAACTGGGCAGCTACGCATTGAGGGCGATAGCTTTGACGCGTGAGCGCCACTGACTGCGCGATTAGGACTATTTCTGCCAGTGTCATTTACCATTGCTGAGTTGAGGCAGCAGTTGTCAACCGGACTCAGTTTACTGGTCAGTGTTTTCATACATCGTTTGCCAGGTCATACACTGTCCACCTCTAGGTCGCTTCCGCTCAGCACAGGGCTGGGCGAAAACACGTCTGCGAGGCAGACGGCCTTCTGGCATGCTGAGTACATGTCCTAACCAGCGTAACCTATGAAGCGTAAGTAATTCACCTACTGCGGGAGAGTTCCTCCTTCCTAAGACCATCTGGCGTACCTCAGCATTACTAATGCGATGTTCCCACCACACCTGACCAATGCCTCAGAGGCACCGATGGTCAAACACTGATATCTTTCGTATGTCCTCTGCGCATAGAGGCCACGTCTCTGATCCATAAGGCAGTATGAATCGCACTGCCGCGGTGTAAACTCTGCCCTTGATAGACAAACTGACACCATCTTTTTTGCCAATTGCCCAATTTGACATGGAACACGGATGTGGAGGCTGCAACGTGGATCAGATCTTCTAAGGTCAGTAAGGGGCTATTTTTTTTTCTGGGCGGTATTTTAGACACAGAACGATGATTAGGGGACTGGCAGATGGGTTGATCGTACTTCGTCATTCGATGGGTGGGGAGGGAATGTGGAGGAGGGCCTCTGAGCGAAGAGCTGCAAGGGCAAATGGTACTTCCCGTTTGCTCAAGTCAAAAGCTTCACTCGCGAGACAGTGGGGGTTTGTTTGGGGGACCCTGATCCCAGCCTCTGACCCAGAAACATAGCTTAGACTAACGTTTGTCGTGAGTGGCAGCGTATATTCAGACAGCCCTTGAATGCGTAATATTCAGTAGCTGCAGAATGCCATTTTTGCTTCCATTTATTCTCTTGGTTAATATGAATAAAAGCACGTCATTGGATTGGTAGTATTGACAGTTGTGGTTTTGCCACAGATTCACTGACATTCCTAGTCGATGGATTTGCTTGAGATTATTCATCCAATTCGCACTTACTTCTTCAGCGCATCCATACACTTTTTTTGACCTCGGATGGTCTCACTGAAAGAGCAGGGTAGACAATTGGACGAGGTGCCATTTCAGCTGGATGTGTGCAGATTTTGTAGTGTGATTCTTGCTCTAACCAGCTGTTGGCGAGTGCTGACAATCATCGAACTAGCGGAAAAGTTTCGTCGGACTAGTCATCTAAAGTATGGTGACGAATGAATACCTTCGAAAATTCTCTGTATAGTATAAATAGGTAGCGTGATGTGGGAAAATTCATATTGGGCTGGGCTATCGGTTTTTACACAATGATCAGCCCAAAAATCTATGACATTAGATCTGGTTAATTGCCTCACATTGCATGGTTATGTCGTCCCTCTTTGTAAATGTCTGGACTATCCTTTCCGGGCCATGCTGGTATGGTGTACTGATGTATCAATCAGACCTGTCCGTCACACCGGAATCGAGAAGACAAACGGCCTTGAGGAAGTTGTGCTAGAAACAACTAAACCGTTCCGTGATATGGATTCAAATGAACCAGAATGTAAAAAACAGCGAACACTCCAATAGGGTATCAATGAAACACTGAAATGGAGAAAACATGATTTCAGTCCACAAGATAAGTTTTTAGCAAAATGGATTTGTTCATTTGGAGGCAGTCCTCCTAACACATACCAAGTGTAGTTTGCACACGTACTTTTTACTCAACACACTTCGTGTGACCACGACGTCTAGACCACCTACAGTTAAACGTTTTCACATAGCGACCACGTAAACAGGTCGCATGGGGCCTATTGACCAAATCTACTGTTGCTACTAATTTGTAGCTGGATCATTGCGCAGAAACTAATAGACCAGTCCAATTTGAATTTTTTGTATCGTGCCTTTGTAAGTATACTTACCAGAGGAAAAATGACCGAAAACGTCCGTTCCTCAACACCTGTTCTAGAACTCTATAGGAATCTTTCTCGTATTTGACCTGTTGATTACCGAGCCATGGGCTTGAAGTGTTCGGGCACCGATTTATCAGTTGATCAGGTATACTGAGCATTTACACCGTAAGCCAACCGATACACACTTTAATCTTGCCCGATAAAATATGTAACTTGACCCCTGGTAACCTTACAGTTGACAATAGTGGCGCAGTTGGGTGAGGTTGTCGTCAGATGTCATCACAGGAAAGGTGCGCACACGGAGAAAGCATAATGTTACGTTGTCATTACGGAAGCAGTCAAACTTTTCATGATTTGCACCATCAACATGTTCATCCCCGCTTCAGCCACCGAGGTTTTTGCTTGAAATCGGCCGATTCATTTTTAATAAATGCGGCCACTTTAGTTTTGCAGTTCTATTGAGAATGAATGCAACTAAAATAGTCGAATTTCTTGAGTTCCATTTTATTGGGAACGAATGGGGACGAGTGGGACGCTCAGTGGTTAGAGCGCGAATTTACTGACTGGAAGGTCCGTGCTTCGAACCCGACCTCATCATCTCGACTTCTGTCTAGGCTTGGGCAACTTGGCAGTATCCCAGCCCTCGTGCTTCCTTCTGGTGGCATGGCAGCTAGGCACCGAAAGGATGCTACAGCTGAACGATCACTTTAGATTATTATTATTGAGAATGAATAGAACATACAGAAAGAGCTATTAGTCGACCTCGTGGAAACGCTTGGGACAGGCAGGCTTTGGTCAAATAAGCATCATATTGTTGAGCTCTACGAGGCGAGAAAGCTGCCAGTGTTTTGGAGAGGAGCAGTCATACTGATCATGATTCGCATCTGCAACATGTTCATCCACGCTTCAGCCACCGAGGTAGTTTCTTAAAACCTACTTAATAACTCATGGGCTCTGGTTGGTGAAGGGCACTTACTAGTCTCTAAGACCGCGGTCGTGCTTGCCTTCTAGGACCACTCGTGGCATTAGAAATCCCGCCTTTTGATCTGAGGGTTCGCGTGGATCAGCATCTGATCGCTCTGTACCTGGTTTGCCTCGTGTTCCTGGACGACTGCTGTGAGAGCATCATACCATCTGCAGGATCGCATCAACGATCAGGCTTCAATTAAGGAGCACTGTTGAACCACTGTTACCTGGTCTTCCTCGGTGTTTAGGAGTACTTTATCCGAATTCAGATAACAATGCCTGTCATGCGTATGGAATACTCGATCTACATACATGCCGTCATTTTCCGCTATTTTTAAAGTAACTTTCCCGTGCTCAATGCATGTGCATTTCCATTTTCACGATTCCTTCTTCCACCGAAAGTTGTTTGTTCTTCTCGTTCCAGACGGTAAAAATAATCACTGTACCAGGGCAGGGTGTTGGGGGCAAGCCGCTGAGAGCTGCGGGTGAGTTGTGCTCCGTTGTTTATTGTTGTCGAGGCGAGTCACACTTTTCCCTTCCCCCAGATAAGTATATATAGTATACTATATATACTTATCTGGGGGAAGGGAAAAGTGTGACTCGCCTCGACAACAATAAACAACGGAGCACAACTCACCCGCAGCTCTCAGCGGCTTGCCCCCAACACCCTGCCCTGGTACAGTGATTATTTTTACCGTCTGGAACGAGAAGAACAAACAACTTTCGGTGGAAGAAGGAATCGTGAAAATGGAAATGCACATGCATTGAGCACGGGAAAGTTACTTTAAAAATAGCGGAAAATGACGGCATGTATGTAGATCGAGTATTCCATACGCATGACAGGCATTGTTATCTGAATTCGGATAAAGTACTCCTAAACACCGAGGAAGACCAGGTAACAGTGGTTCAACAGTGCTCCTTAATTGAAGCCTGATCGTTGATGCGATCCTGCAGATGGTATGATGCTCTCACAGCAGTCGTCCAGGAACACGAGGCAAACCAGGTACAGAGCGATCAGATGCTGATCCACGCGAACCCTCAGATCAAAAGGCGGGATTTCTAATGCCACGAGTGGTCCTAGAAGGCAAGCACGACCGCGGTCTTAGAGACTAGTAAGTGCCCTTCACCAACCAGAGCCCATGAGTTATTAAGTAGGTTTTAAGAAACTACCTCGGTGGCTGAAGCGTGGATGAACATGTTGCAGATGCGAATCATGATCAGTATGACTGCTCCTCTCCAAAACACTGGCAGCTTTCTCGCCTCGTAGAGCTCAACAATATGATGCTTATTTGACCAAAGCCTGCCTGTCCCAAGCGTTTCCACGAGGTCGACTAATAGCTCTTTCTGTATGTTCTATTCATTCTCAATAATAATAATCTAAAGTGATCGTTCAGCTGTAGCATCCTTTCGGTGCCTAGCTGCCATGCCACCAGAAGGAAGCACGAGGGCTGGGATACTGCCAAGTTGCCCAAGCCTAGACAGAAGTCGAGATGATGAGGTCGGGTTCGAAGCACGGACCTTCCAGTCAGTAAATTCGCGCTCTAACCACTGAGCGTCCCACTCGTCCCCATTCGTTCCCAATAAAATGGAACTCAAGAAATTCGACTATTTTAGTTGCATTCATTCTCAATAGAACTGCAAAACTAAAGTGGCCGCATTTATTAAAAATGAATCGGCCGATTTCAAGCAAAAACCTCGGTGGCTGAAGCGGGGATGAACATGTTGATGGTGCAAATCATGAAAAGTTTGACTGCTTCCGTAATGACAACGTAACATTATGCTTTCTCCGTGTGCGCACCTTTCCTGTGATGACATCTGACGACAACCTCACCCAACTGCGCCACTATTGTCAACTGTAAGGTTACCAGGGGTCAAGTTACATATTTTATCGGGCAAGATTAAAGTGTGTATCGGTTGGCTTACGGTGTAAATGCTCAGTATACCTGATCAACTGATAAATCGGTGCCCGAACACTTCAAGCCCATGGCTCGGTAATCAACAGGTCAAATACGAGAAAGATTCCTATAGAGTTCTAGAACAGGTGTTGAGGAACGGACGTTTTCGGTCATTTTTCCTCTGGTAAGTATACTTACAAAGGCACGATACAAAAAATTCAAATTGGACTGGTCTATTAGTTTCTGCGCAATGATCCAGCTACAAATTAGTAGCAACAGTAGATTTGGTCAATAGGCCCCATGCGACCTGTTTACGTGGTCGCTATGTGAAAACGTTTAACTGTAGGTGGTCTAGACGTCGTGGTCACACGAAGTGTGTTGAGTAAAAAGTACGTGTGCAAACTACACTTGGTATGTGTTAGGAGGACTGCCTCCAAATGAACAAATCCATTTTGCTAAAAACTTATCTTGTGGACTGAAATCATGTTTTCTCCATTTCAGTGTTTCATTGATACCCTATTGGAGTGTTCGCTGTTTTTTACATTCTGGTTCATTTGAATCCATATCACGGAACGGTTTAGTTGTTTCTAGCACAACTTCCTCAAGGCCGTTTGTCTTCTCGATTCCGGTGTGACGGACAGGTCTGATTGATACATCAGTACACCATACCAGCATGGCCCGGAAAGGATAGTCCAGACATTTACAAAGAGGGACGACATAACCATGCAATGTGAGGCAATTAACCAGATCTAATGTCATAGATTTTTGGGCTGATCATTGTGTAAAAACCGATAGCCCAGCCCAATATGAATTTTCCCACATCACGCTACCTATTTATACTATACAGAGAATTTTCGAAGGTATTCATTCGTCACCATACTTTAGATGACTAGTCCGACGAAACTTTTCCGCTAGTTCGATGATTGTCAGCACTCGCCAACAGCTGGTTAGAGCAAGAATCACACTACAAAATCTGCACACATCCAGCTGAAATGGCACCTCGTCCAATTGTCTACCCTGCTCTTTCAGTGAGACCATCCGAGGTCAAAAAAAGTGTATGGATGCGCTGAAGAAGTAAGTGCGAATTGGATGAATAATCTCAAGCAAATCCATCGACTAGGAATGTCAGTGAATCTGTGGCAAAACCATAACTGTCATTACTACCAATCCAATGACGATCGTAGTGTGCCTTTATTCATATTAACCAAGAGAATAAATGGAAGCAAAAATGTCATTCTACAGCTACTGAATATTACGCATTCAAGGGCTGTCTGAATATACGCTGCCACTCATGACAAACGTTAGTCTAAGCTATGTTTTTGGGTCAGAGGCTGGGATCAGGGTCCCCCAAACAAACCCCCACTGCCTCGCGAGTGAAGCTTTTGACTTGAGCAAACGGGAAGTATCATTTGCCCTTGCAGCTCTTCGCTCAGAGGCCCTCCTCCACATTCCCTCCCCACTCATCGAATGACGAAGTACGATCAACCCATCTGCCAGTCCCCTAATCATCGTCCTGTGTCTAAAATACCGCCCAGAAAAAAAA
>SJOL01009829.1:165398-179781 GCA_004794785.1 Opisthorchis felineus
TATATATATAATATATATAATGTAATCCACCACTCAATCTACGTTTACTTGTTTTCTAAAAGCCCTGTCTGTTGGTGAAATTTTTTCGAACTTTCCGATTTAATGGTTTTGTAGTGCAATGTCGGGACATCGTTTATGAGACAGTTTTATATGCACTGTCATTAGGTCTCCTAACATGATGACGTGATGTCAGTGCGGTACTATTCTGCCTAAGTTGTCCTTGTGGTGAAAACTACTAACTCTCCGGTCGTCTAAGCTGTCGGATCTAAAATTGAGTCTTTGAATCAACGGTGTAGCTCTCTTAACGGCGGTTATTTTTGTGAGGTTCTATCCCATCCTACTATTGTTGCCCGTAGATTTGTTTTGAGTCACCCTGACGAATTCAAGGGATGTTGGTCGAGACAGGTGACCGAACGTTCTCACGCCATAGTTTTGTTCATTTAGCAGTCCCTTTTTATTGATCGCCCGCATCTCCAAGTTATCTGTGTCAATATTGCTCCAGTGTGAAAAGCGTGGACTTCTGCGGCTCGCAACCCTCAGGAATCATGTGTTAGCTGCAACAAATCACCGGTTTGCAGAGGTTATAGGAAAAGGGAGACGAATTCTCTGGCCATTTGTGCTCGCCACTTGTGAAGTCAACTGTATGCAATCGGATGTGAAGGGTTGTTGTACGAACTAAGTGATCTAGTCAAGCCTGCGATTGTGTATTGTGTGTGCGAGTGTCGTGTGAGTCTCACTGTTTCCTTAGTCTCTGCCACCCTAAAAGTGGCTCAATCGGGTAACGATGGGAACAAGCTAGTCCTCGTGGCCAATTTACTGACCTATGATAGACGGTAATCCCACTCTAAGAGAGAATTACAGCGAAGGGTCTTTTCGTCTTTTGGGAGATGACATCTATCTATGGCGGCCATGTCCACTCGTGGGTCGTTAGTTTGGAGACTGCCACCTTGGGATGTTCATTGTTGCTTGATGGTGGTATGAAACTCACTTTCTCCAACATTGCATTTTTCGGAAGTTGTGACGTTTTGCCATTCAATTTCTGGCTTCTCACATATTTTATTCTTTGGCAGTCATTCCAATGCACATGCTACAGCGCAGCATGAAGGTTATATCTTCAACTGGTAGCCCGATTGTCTCGGGTGCGCTTTCTGGAGCACCTTCAGGTCCTCGACTACTGACAATCAGGGCACCAGCGCAGCTTGTCTCTAGTGGTACCATTCTTGGTGGGATTCCCAGCGTTTCTACAATGCGTCCGGTAAGTAGATGACTAAAGGTCCCATCGCGTAATCGCAGGTATTGTGTGGCCTTCTGGCAATGTCTGACACTCATGTCGCTTCTCCTAGATATGGTACTTTTCTGTTTTAACCACTTACCTATCCAACTTCGAGGTGTTGGGCCTCAAGTCACATACTTATCTTTTCAATGCCATACTTCCTTTATTTCAGGGCACGCTTATCCTCTCCAGTGCGGCCGGCGCAACACCGATCACTCATGGGGTGGTTAGCAGTGTCGCGTATCAACCCTCTGAGGACATCGAGAACACCATGGTGACTTCCGGAGATGGAATACATGCACCACAAAGTGGCATAGTTGCAACCCAAGGTGGATATTACGACCTTTCCACAGGCCTCCCTACGTCAGGACCGCTTTCAACCTACTTTCAGCCTCCTAGTCCTCCCGGTCATGACTCTGGAGATGAACAAGAGCAGTAAGTAATTTCATAGCTAGGTGGGTGTGGATGAATACCATTCTGTTTTCAATACAGCTGTAACCGAGTTGTCTCTTTTTCCTCAGGATGTCAACTGGTTTCAAGACGAATGGCCTACGACGGTATGCACGCTGTGTGTGTAACAAAGTCAAGGAAAAGGGTGTCACTTCCTACAGTGAGGTGGCTGACGAACTAGTCCATGAGTATGCAGCAGAGCATCCAATGATTCCCTCTGAGCAGGTGAGTAATGTCGGCTTTGCGCATATAGGGTATGCTTTGCTGTTTAAAGTAGAAGGCAACACTGGGTATAACCTCCTGTGTATAACCTTTTCTTCATGAACCTTACATTAATTCGTCACCGACAGCAAACGCTATTTCACCTCCAAGAAGGTTGCCCCTCTTCGGACGGGTCTCTTTGAAGTACTGTTGTGCTGGGGTCAACCTCTGACCTAGCAGAAGGATACAAAACGAATACGAAGACTCTGGGTACTGTCGCTTCGACGACCCGCCTTTCAGGGTGGGTTCCACGTGACCCCTTGTGCATTGTTAGAGACACCGCAAGATGTGGCCGCTGATCAATATCCATGTCGTTCTTGTCGGTTTCTCTTCAATGACTTTTAATGACTGGCGGTGTGGGAGTCTCATAATGATTGTGGTAGGCTAGCACTATGCCTACTCTCCATCCACCTTTATTCTTTTATTCACAATAAGTCTTCCAAATAAATTATGGATGTACGGTGGCTAAGTGTTAAAGTGTTGAATACTGATGTGCTTTCGATGATAACGCCACTGTACCGGGTTACCATGATGCTTTTTTGCTTCGCGTCCCAATGAAACGCACTTGCGATGCCCATTCTTCTGTTTTTGCAGTTGCATTATATTCAGAAAAATATTCGGCGGCGAGTATACGATGCGCTCAACGTTCTGATGGCTTTGAACGTGTTACAGAAAGAAAAGAAGGAAATCCGTTGGGTTGGGTTACCGATCAATATGATCGAAGAATGTCGTCGTTTGGAAGAAGAGCGCGAAAAGAGTCAAGTTGCTTTGAGGAACAAGGTACTGTCATTTTTTGGAAGCGCGGTCGATATCTTCTCACTAGTTCCAATCGTTGTAGTTACACACATCCCAATATTTTTGCACATGCATTCAGTGGCATTAAAACAATCAGCCGGTCCCAAACGAGTATAGACTACATGCAAAATCGAATTTCTGACCAAGGCGACTCAGGAAACTAAACGTCTTTCAATCGAAAGGTTGTAACTACCAGTTGACTACTGACTGCCCCAACCGGAGGCTACTGGAAAGAGAGCAGATACCGTGCTGAACAGGAACTGTCTATGGGGAAGTGACACAAAACCGACAATGAAGGTCTGACAATACGTCAACTTGATTATCTTCTCGGGCGGATACAATACAGACACACTACATCACGAGGTTTGGTCACTGTTGCGGGTGGGTCTTCGACGGTATTGAGCAACCAACTGTTACGGTCTCCCAAAGGAACCGTATGCACCCGAAAATCCATTTTGCTAGTCCAGTACACCGTTCGAACCTGAGCAGGAGTAATCTATGAATATTCTTGTGATGAAATAATTCAGTTGACAGTTCCCTTCCTTCAACACATGGTACATTTTGTTATCCCGAATGAAGTCCTCCATGAGCCCTAGCACTCTCCAAGTGGACAAACATGCTGTTCCCTATAGGCAGAAGTGTGGCAGTTGGGCTGAACTTTCACGCACCGTCGGTGCATCTGAATGGGAACTTGCCAGCAGTTAGCGATATATGCATTACAACTAGACAGGCCGTCCACAGTCTTGTGCAGCCCGTCAGCGGGGAGATTATTACAACATGATTGTCATTCACAATATCCCTTGACTGCTTTTGAAAACCCCTCACACTTTTGGTTACCTGGTTATCTAGTAGCAATGAAATTTTCTAACGACTATCAAAAGCCGCTAGTGGAGCGTGTGTAAAACGGCTGTGAGAGCAGTTCTATTCTGTGTGATGCCTGACCCTCCGGGCTGGGGTACTCAAACGTTTTCGGATATTCGGTCTGCTCTGTCTCCGTAATACAATAGCATGTAAATAAGGAATCAGTTCGTAAGCGAGTAATGGGTAGTGTCGGGTTCGCTCGAGTAGCGGATAATATTTGTCAGGTTAAGTCGTGTGTGGAGTGTGTACTGGATATGCTTTTAACCACTGTCTACCAAACAAAGTGGTGCTTCCAACCCCAAAACACCTAACCGACTCCTGTGGCGATCCTGCTGTCACTTTTCAGCCGGACTTCCCAGCTAACGCTTGTCGGTCGTTGTGTACTGGGTCTGTTTGGGTCGCCGGGTCAGTCCCGCCGATAACTTCATGCTCCAACGTGATTCTCAGATTTATTTATTTCAGTGGTTTTGCAAGGTTTAAACACGTCGTCCTTGGATGCCTTCCTCAGAGACGTAGATTTTTACCCCTTCCTCTTCACGCCTTGCTAAGGCTCCATGGTTGTATGACAGTTAAGCACCAGATTCCACTACTGGTGATGGAATTGTGGCAGTATAACTTACTCTTCTATGCTATCAGTCTAATAACGATCCAGGCTACTGTGAATGGGGGAGAGGGAGGTATTCGGATGAACTAAGAGAGTAAACTTCGGGAAAACGGTATTGTTGTTCTCACTGTGGCTGTGGTTAACAATAAACTTTGCCTTGTGAACACTTCCCAGGGAGTGGTCTCTCGGTGAGAATTGTTGATGTGGTTTGGTGACCATGTTTTTTTGTGTCATTACCACCCACTGAACAGCTGGATTAACCAACCCTTCGTGTTGACTTATCAAACTTTTAGACTGTTGAGATACAGGAACTGATCCTGCAGTTGATCGCTTTCAAAAATCTGGTCATGCGTAATCGCATTAACGATCGGTATAGACGCAGCCAGACAGCATCTGAGTCTCAACCTTCTACCGGAGACGACCGAATGGCGGATTTCAATATTCAGGCCTTGGGGCGTGGAGGAGGAAATCAATCGGGTCCTCGTACTGAAAAGATTCCTCTGCCGTTCTTGGTCATATCTACACACAGAAAGACAGTGATTGATTGCAACATTTCTACAGACAAGTAAGTCAAACTTTATTCCATTTCCGGAAATAACCTTTTGTGAGCGGATTTACCTTACAATGGTGCTTTCCCTAAAGGACGGCCATTGAGCGGAGGCCTCAGAGAAACTAACCGAGTAATCCGGTGTCGAAGCGAGGTGAATCGTCTGATCACCCGAATTTACGGGAGGTTTCTGCAGTTTGTTGAGCCTAGCGAATTGTGTTTGAGTTTCTCGCGCACGCGTATCTAACAACTATCACGACTCTCAGGTTGCATGCTGCAAATTTTTTGTAGTTAGCGCAGACTGCCCCCCCCCCAGGAGCTCTGATCACACGCCAACAGGATGCAACCAAAATCAAATAGAGAAAAGTCACACCCGGGGATTTACTCTTTTCGCGGGAAATGTATAGAATCCAAGATCGGTATATGGGAATTGGGAAAAATCGCAGAGAAGTTAAGCGATTCCAGTTCAACATTCCTCGGCATAGTTATCCCAACTACACTGCAACTTCTATTGTTGCATCGAAGCAAACTCTGTGACCTGTTCAGTCATGAGACAAACCAGCCACAATCAGGTGGATTCGTGCAGCCCCTGCGTGGTTTGGAACGGTGTCCAGGAAGATTATACACTAAGAAAAAGTCAATGATTTTGCTTAATAAAATGAGAGTTTCCAGGAGTGAACCGACGCCTCTTTCCAGATCGATTTCCGGAGTCACGACAGTAAGGATTCCAAATAAATGTTGTTGTATGGTAGTGGAACATCGGGGTTGAACATTGACGATAATAAATTGCGCGTCGTTAACTTTCAATCTCCCACACATTCAGATTTGGTGGACCTCTCGGACTTAATCATTACTGTTTGTTGGGTAGCAGTAACGCTGCAACTTTTATCGCCATATGGGGAGATACCATTTCTGTGAGGAAGAAGTATATAAAAAGTGAACGATTTTCTTTAGTGCTCTCGAGTTTCTGTGAAGGGCATGCACCGCAAGTGTGCCCGGCTTTCCGCGCCTGGTCGTTTCCTTTATTTTCAAGATATTAAATTTGAAACTATCAGGTACTTCTTGGGACCCTTTTGGAAACGAATGTTTTCAAAATTCTTACCCTTTTCCATTCCCTCAGTGAAATCCCTAAAGGTTCCGTCATGCAGAGAAAAATTGCTCGTTCTGTGGCCACATCTGCATGGTATTCCAGCCGTCACATAAAGTTAATAAAGACGGACCACAGCGAATTACAGCGAGTTTGATGTCCCATTCATTCGCTAGATGATCGGGTTCAAGCCATGACCGAAGATAGGTTGGCGGTTGAACTGCCTAGTTCTGAATTCTACGCATTGTTACAACTCGATAATTGCTCGTTGAATGCCGGAGTTTATATCTTTCTACTGTATCATTACCCCTTATTAGATATTCATGCCCACCAGTTGATTCAAGCAACGGATTTGCGGCCGCATCTGCTGTCTATAATCGGGTTGCTTGACAGAATTCCAGTTCTTGTATCCTTCTCCCTACCCAACGTTCTCAAACTAAAACACTAATCTGACTTTCTTTTTCTTCAGGCTCGAATACCTGTTCAATTTTGATCAAGCCTTTGAAATCCGGGATGAAGTCGACACATTGAAGCGAATGGGTCTGATGCTACGTTTGGGAAGTATTCATTGCACACAAGAAGAGTATAACCAATGTTTGGAGCTTGTTCCGCCATCTCTGCGGTTCTACGTTGAAGGTATGTGTGAAGTTCTACCGTTTACGGGAATGTCAACCCGTCTATTTTTCATCATTTGCATCACTCGGCATGCATTTCTGATACCTAAAAGTATAGGAACACCCATTAACCTTGGCTTTTTGTACTTCTTCCTCTAATCAGCAATTTATGAGCGTCGACAAGCTATTGTTCCAGACTTTGAGGCCTTGCATCAACAACGTCGACTGTTTGTTGAGGCGCGGTTAGCTGCCGCTGCGGCGAACCCATCCTCTGGACAACATGACGAACATGACGACGAAATGGGCCACGAGGGACCCGTTGGTGGAATGCGAAACACACAACCCTCACCGGTAGAACATGGGTCACGGTATTCCAGTTTGTTTGACAGCGGAGTCGGTTGCCCCACGAGTGATAGCACTTTGAGGAGATTGTATCTTTCTGGGTCCGTCGACGACGCGGATGATAGCCATCTGGTTTCTGGTGCGGTTCCTCCCACTGGATTTGTTCCAGGAGACACACAGCACTACGCACGTGCAGCTGCTTCCCGTGGATACGTTGTCCCCGGAGGTCCAGGAGGGCTTCTTCGTCACAGACAGATTCCTGGCAGCCATGTTGAGCGTGGAATACACTCCAGTGGAACCGGTACAAGTTCGACCGTAGGTAGTCTCGTTTGCTCAATCAGCAACAATTCACGTGAGGACATTGCGGCTACCACGGCACTTGGAAGTGCAACTGCGGAGCACGTATTGTCCCATGATGAACTAGTTGATGATGAACTAATGGGTGATCCCGGGGAAGAGGATGACGACGATGACGAAGACATGGAAGATGTTTGAGTTTGCGTCTTTGCGCGTATGTGTTGTGCACACGGTTTCTGTGTGCCGTCATTTGTACAACTCACGCTTCTCTGATGTCCGTGACGAGACAATATATCTCATAAAGGCAACACACTAGGATCACGACCAAACACTTACAGTTGCACGATTATATACAACACCAGATCAGCTGAGATTGTCAGAGTTTGTTCTATTATCAGTCGAGTTCTATTGAATTCTGATCCACATGCTTGCCTTCATCGTGTACATCTTTGTATAGTCAACCACACCGCGTCATTGTTATTTATCCTTTTTTCTGCAGACCTTTTGTTCACCTACTTGTATACAGCTTGATCCAAATATCATCGGTGGCTTTGCCCAACTTTTCCCTCACTTCAGTTTTAATTATCGTTTGTTGAACCAAGGTAACAGGTATTGTTTTTTTGGGGGGCACATACTGCGAATCCTTTGACATGAGCAAAGATCGCGGAGATAGTAGCAGTCAGTACTGGTACGTGATTGCTCTTATTACCGGTTTCCCTTGTTTCATCAGCCATAACCCATCTCACCCGAGATGTCTGAAAATACATACTGTTTGTAGTCAAAGCTAGCTTGTGTTAGGGCACTTCTTTCCGACTCGTCTCCACCCGTCTTCGGCCTTTTTCCGTCACGCAAGATACAGCGGTGCAAAGAATGGAGTTGCCGAGCGATCACTGCTTGTTCAGCGTCAGTACCTGATTTTAGTCCGTGCATCCGTATGACGTAGCTTCCCGTAGCCTTACCAACGACTGATGTCCACATATTACCCAGCCGTGAGCGATACCGTTTAACGAGATTTCGCTTCCCGTACTGACTTGGTTATGTGAAAAGGAACCGTCAAAAAGACTTTTGGATGTTCTTCTTGAATAAATTAGTCAGAAATCTTTCAGATTGGGTTCTTGTCGTGTATAAACTTTACACACTTTTGGTTGCGTTAGGGTTTCGTCGTATGATCTTAAGTGCTGCTTTATTCGGACTGATAAGTTGAAGTGAATCTCAAAATTTCCAGGAAGAACCTGCCTATTGATCTAACATCTATACCCATCAAAGTCGTTGGGCGCTGTTCATGGTCAACCTAGTTACTAACCTGCAGGTCCCACATGTTTGGCGTGCACAACATGTTGACTTGTTTCTCCTGAAGAGACTGTCATGGATGCATAACCTAAGCACTTTATTGTGACCTGCGTGACCAAGGTAATTGTTTGGTACGAGATGATATCTTCATTACACCTGTGCATTCCCTCCAAAGGGTCTTCACCCCTACACATTCAACGACAGTTTGTGAGGTGTGTCCCGCGGGTTATATGGCATGACCGAGAGTTGCCGTTGAATCCCAGCTGTCTATGTGATATGGCGCTGCTTTTGCGCGGTCCTACTTTCTTTGACCCACCTGGTGCCTTTGTGCCGAACGGATTTCGTAAAAGGGTGGTCTTATTTCACCTTTGCACACCGGAATTTACGGGCGATGTAGTACTTGCTTGAGCCTGTTCATCGGACCGAACGTTACATGCGAGGAACGGTCCTCTTTAGTAATCAGTAGCCACGGATGCTGTTAGCCAGAATGTGTCCCGCTTAAATCGTCGCTGGTATTTCTTCCCACATAGGTTCGGATTTCATCCGGTTTTTACATGTTAAAAAAGAGGCGTCTGTAAAGTAGTTTGAATGGTCAGGCCGTAGGACACGTTACTTTGAACGCCCATTGGCAAAAAAGTTTCTGCGTATTCAAGCTGAGTACGACCGGGTTGATTCACAAAGCAACTTTCTTGACGCTGATGCTAACAGCTACGTATAAATTCTGTGTGCGGAGCTATCATTGTGGAATGAGTGTCCGGGTCCTCACTTATTGACCCGTCAATTGTGTCTTTTCAGAAAAGTGATCACAGTGGATTCTCCTGTATCCGTCTTCACTTGTTATTTTTAGGTCACTTTTAATAGTCCTTCAACCCGGTTCGACTGTTATGCAGGCGTTTTTTATGCGACCATCGCTGTGCGAAAGCGTTGTGAATGTATGTCACGAAGCTGGTTTTCCATTTCGAAGTGTTTGAGGTGGACAGTTCTGTTCTTTCACTGTTGATCCTAGTTAGATACCTGTTTATACAACTGCTGCTGGAATGAGCTCGGTGGATTTTAGTCGAGGTGGAGAGATTACTGAAAGTTGTTCTCGTTAGTTCAACAAGTGCAGCGTTTGAACCACCAAGAATCATCTCTTTCAGAAGATACTGATGTAGGATAAAATCTGACCAGTGTTTAGGCGAAATCTGGTTAGTGTGATGCTATGGCGGTCGTAGTCGAATTTCAGTCTTATTGTTCATACGGTTATTTTCGGACTTGATCAGATGATGCCTCGCTTCCATGATTCCACGTGTCGGTGATCGTTCGTGAGCAGCTTTTGTCTACTGTACCAGCACGGCGGCACTGTCAGTTTGGGAAGGAATGAAACACTGGGCTGGTTCGCTCCTCAAGTTGGTTTTACCGTATCAGTTTGCCATTCAGTCAAATCAAAGCGTGGTGGTGATGGTTTGTTTGAGTTGACTGCGCTTCGAATTGCAGGTGGTAAACCTTTCTAGCTGACTGGTAGCCGAACCTTACTCGATTAATATGCTTGGTTGGGTTGGGCTCCGATCTGTTGCGCGCTTGAAGTTACACATGACATAGCGCAAACTGACGCACTTCGTAGTCGTTTTTTCGGAGCGAACGGATTAGTGGCGACCGATCAAATTCGATGTGGTTTGTTAGGCTGGTGCTTCGGAACTCCGAGGAACGATGAAAAGTCCCCCACATTTTGTTCTATTGAGTTTGAGGTGTACTTACCCATGTATGTCCGTGGGCCTGTTGCTTCTGTTCAGACTATCAAACTGTCTAGGGTTACCGCATTGGGCAAAAACTTGAGTTTGGTAACTTGATGTTAACGCATCGTAGGAAATTTTTCCGCCTCATGCCACTCCGGATTATGAACCAAATTCATCTCGGAAGGAATTAGCGGAATTACCAGCCCGCTTGTTTGGCAGGAAACCAAGGTGCACCGGCATGATCACTTTCGAATAACCAAATTTTCTACTGATCACTTTCTTAGAAGCCGGGGTCGTATGACGGGTCCCACAGTGCCCGCTTTCGCTACTATTCAACGTCATGAAGACTTAGAACCAGTAAGGAGATCAGTAAGGAAAACCCAGTTGATTTGCAAATGAGCGTATTTGTCAAGGAAATACTTACTTTATAAATTGAGCAATTGACACTTCAGTATTGATATAAACGACGGGACTGTGACAAGCAGCGGGAGACATGGACCGGTTTCTGAAACAATTCCGTTTAGGTGCAGGATAGATGCGAACATGCAATCAGTAATGGCAACCTGTAGCTACTGGGAGAACGGTAAAGATTCTTCTAAAGGACACAGCAGGTATATCTAATTGAACTTACGAAACAAGAAAAACGGTATGCACGGAAAGCAGATGGCAGTGGTATAGGTTCGTAAGACCGCCAGACTATTGAAGAGAAGTAACTGAACAGTGAAGTGAACTGACGGAAGAGATTATAGGTGCAGGACGGTCAGGAGGTGCGTAGCTCAACACAAACGAACTGCGCACAACCAGATAGGAGATGGTTGAACTAACAATCACTGCCTTGGACTAATCCTGGGTTGAACGACCTTAGCCACGCACTGAGTGAAGCGGCTTTCGTCTCGTGATCGTCTACGTTCGATTCCAAACTAGAACAGCTTTCCTCCTACAGGAACACCCAACCATAACAACGACGGGCACACTCTAGACAACGGACGTACGCATAGCCGGTAGGGACGAAAAAATAAAAGAAATCGTTCAGCTGTAACACCCTTTGGGTGCCTAGCCGCCATACCACCAGAAGGAAGCACGAGGGCTGGGATACTGCCAGGCTTCCCAAGCCTAGACAGGAGGAGTTGAGATGCAGAGGTCGGGTTCGAACTACGGACCTTCCGGTCAATAAATTCGCGCTCTAACCACTGAGCCATCTTGTCCCCCGGTAGGGACGAGTACTAAACGCAACCAGTCAGCTATCTTGTGTACCACCAGTCGAAGTCCGAGAGTGGTATGAATGTAAATTCTTTAATGAGAACGAAACTTGAGTGCAGCACTTCTCCTTTGTTTGGACTAACCGAGGCAGAGGAGCTTGTCAGGCGAGGGATGTGCATAAAAATTAACGATTCACGCAACCATCAACAAAGAGGTCCATATCATGTGGAATGAGGTACAAAAGGCACCCCAATATATAAAAGTACGGAGAACCTGACTGCTCAGCAGTATGAACAAGGTAGTGAGAAAGACAAGTTAGCGAGTAACAGTTCTTATACTCTCCTCAGTCCCAAAACACGCGGAGGAGCGCTGGAAAGTATAATACTTTTTACACCATTTGTATAACTTTAAAACAATGTGTGCAAACAATAAAACCCTGAGACTAACCCTCAGGTCTTTCTGAGCTCAGAGAACGGGCTCACAAGGGCCACCAAATATGGCCCCAAGAAACTTCAGTCTTTGTGGCCGCTTGCTCCTTGCTAAGACCTGGAACGGTTGGTTAATTCAGTTTAGGGTCTTGTATCGATTAGATACCGAGCGATCCATTAGAGTCGCCTGACATGGTATAGAGTTCTGCGGGAGCGTACTCTTGCTTATATTTAAAGCCTCATATAATCTTGTAGCACCGCAACTACAGGTGAATTGGTAAATACAGTGACTCGTAGATAAAACTGATATTAGCGTTTTGACTGGCAGCATTGTGCTGCTCTGTAAGTCCTTCAGAAAGATATGCTCAGTGTAGGTTTTCAGTAGGCTAAAGACATCTTCACCAGTGTGAAGGATATTTTTTCGGCATTATGATTGTGCTTTATCACAAATCACTTCGAGTCAGGTGTTTTTCGTTGAAGCACTCAGGAAGCTATTTGACTGCAGTGCATTGTGAGCGGTTCAGTTTACTTCGCGAGTTTATCCGCGTTGCGAGTCTGTTTAACTCTATGGAACAATATATAGGACCAGCGAACGTTTGCGCTGTGTCGAACAGGAAGTCATAGAGGTAAGGTTTTGTGTAGTCCATGTAGTTTCCTAACAAACAGAGACATTTCTCATGACCGAGACTTCTAGAGATGAATATTTGTTATTTTCCCGACGGAAGATTATTGAGCTTCTTTAGCGTATTCCGTGATGGTGATATGAGAGCACATGTATCCCAGTGAGTGTACAAGGTTCTTACGACCGGCACGTTGGATGTGTACAGGTTCGATTATCTTCGGCTGGCGCATAGAATGCTATAGCTGAATTTCCCTTTGCTTAAGCCACTGAAGTTTCTCAGAGAGACCTGAGAATGTCGTTTGGGTTCACTTCTCGAGCCGTCAGATGTAGACACCATCGCACCCAGAGCGGTCGATCTTGTTTAGCTGTATAGATTTGATGGGATCGTTTACGGGAGCCATCTGTACATGTGAAACTTGGTTCAAATACCAAGGTCGGACAATAAATGACAATTCCGAATTTGTCGGTATGGAGTGCTTACCGCATCCATGGAACCGAATCCTAAGCGGACAACTCCATCTGGCCCTGATAATTACAGCTTGATACTAGTAAACTTTGTGGAGTGACTGTCATTTTCCACAGCTGATTTGATATGGCTGATTTTGTTCTCGGATGGTTACAATTTCGTTTAATTCAGTGGAACTAGCTTGTGAATCGGTGGTATTCTCATGCTGGACGAATGGACACGGGCGAATTTCAGGTGGCGTTCTGACTGGTTTGGCTTCCAAATTATCGTCGTTTAGTTTGGTTCTCATGAACCCTTTCCTATGACTGAAAGAATCAGATATTCATACTTGTGAGCGCAGCTGTTGACAAGCCCTGGTTATGACGCGAATGAACCAATCGAAACGCAGTTCCTTTATGCTGATGAGGATATATCACATCGGCTTGGAAGACTGTATCTAAGGCAGAGCAGGACGTTGATAGTGGCATTACTTGCTCTGCTTCGAATGTTTTGTCACCGATCGATGTGATGTCATCACCCAAAACAAACTAGCATATATCATTTACAAATAGGGAGAAGAAGCACTCGGGAGCGTACACAAAGACAAAGGATGCATGGTATTGATACTGGGTAGACCAGACTAAACTGGGAAGCCTGACACTGCCAAGTACTGCTTAATCGATCGTGACCCTAGTTCAAAATTGGTCGACTGGATTAACAAGACACCCAGAAAAGCGCAGACAGTAAGTGAAATAGCCGGCCAAGAACAGAGGAATATGAAAGTCGAGAACAAAAGCAAAGCATAATTCGGTTGAAGATGCTCGAGATTGGAACCTCACTTCAATCATTTCATTGACAGGGTCCCTTAGAGAACCGTCGTAGGAGGTTTAAAATTTTTATTCCGGATCCTAATAGGATCAGCGGTACCGGATAATTGGTTAACGAACTACAGAATGTCAAGGTAGAGGATGGCGAAATCATTATCCTTCTGTATAACACTAATCGATGGTAAACTTGCCAAGCATGATATAATGGAATTGCTACATAGTCAACCTAACCCACCAGAAACCACGTGTAAACTCTTATGTTTACCTACTCCGGGTTTGATGGAAAAGTATACCAACGGCTGAAAGACAGTCTGATAAAAACACATTTTGGGACAACGGACTTTTTGCGGAAGGGGAGAAGAACAGGAAATCACCGTTTTTTGGGTACGGTTGGAAAGCACTACCGAGGGGACACTCGAAACATGCGTATGTAGGGAGAAAACAGACTAATGCACTGAACTGTCAGAGCAAGCACCTGATACACCACAAGAGAAGTTGTATCCAGAGTCTGTCAAAATAGGGAGACCCAATCCAGCAGAACCGAACTGAGCAGAAGGGAAGAAGATCGATTACATCGAATGTGCGAAACGATGGACAGCCAAGAGATTTTCAGAAGCTTGAAATACGACAGCTCCACAACGAACACGTAGATGAATAGCCTTTCCATACGTCAAGGGCGTATACGGCCTAACCACAAGTTTGTCTGAATTTATATATATATATAT
>SJOL01009829.1:179968-215866 GCA_004794785.1 Opisthorchis felineus
TATATATATATATATATATATATAATGACGAATTGTCACACTACTACTCGCTGAGGATACCATATTTGTTGGTAACGAAGCATTGCGATGCAGTTGCTAGACTCGCAGAACAATCCAGCTATCTGTGTTTCTTGTGGTGCGAATACCGTGTATTAGGAAGTTGGCTACACACCTAAAGTTTTCTTTATCAAAAACGACGGAGGCCTCCTAAACAATACTTTTGAGGCTGTGCTGCGCAGTGCTCGAGAGCAGCTGCTACAGCTGCTGGTGATCTTGTGGTCTTTAGCTGCATCAGCCACCATTCAGACGAATCATTGGTCCTTGGGGGACAAGTTGTTCCCATTTGCCTTTGACTGCACTGAAACGAATGTTCAGTCTTACTTCGAGATGACGAGGCCATCTTTGGTACAGTTTGGAGGCCATGGTTTGTTTTGACATTCTGACGTTTTTCCTGCATAGATGTCCGGACCAATGTAGATGGTAATGATGCAGTCGATGGAGTTGTGTTGGCCGTTACACCTTCCAACTTTTGTTTTCGGCATTGCTAACTGATGACCTTTCAGAGCTCGGCGAATGCACTACTGACAGATAATCTGGCCGTGTTTTGCAGGTGTAAATAAGGACCGGGCGGACCGTTGCATTGAAGGTCCGACTTATTGTGTGTGGATTCGTCTAAGTTATTCTGCACGAGGTGTTCAACTGTGTGACGGCATGCTTTGAATTTTAGCTTAAATGTGCGGTGTAGTTAAATGGGCCATTACAGTTCAGCACGCTTTGCACTGAAGCAACTCGTTGTCCAGACCCTTTTGAGCAAACGGCGCCACAACTCATTCTCGGCGCTCAATAGCTTGTGACAGTGTGACCTATTAACGTGGTTATCCCTCAGACCTTTCCATAAGATAGCAGAATCTACCCAAGTCTCGTGGGAATGTTTCTGCAACCGAGTGGTTCATTTCTATCTAAGGGTCACCGTGCAACGTCGCAATTAAGGATGAAGTCATCTAGACCCTAGGGGCTAACGTCTTTTAGTGAACAATTTGACATCCACCCAGTGAGCATCTCACGAAACTCCGAGTTCCGAACCCGCGACCTTCCGGCCAGTGGTTGAACACATTACCAGATGGCAACGAGCGGCTGACCAGCAGTATGATTGGCTCCTACTGTGTTCTGTCTGTCTTTAGGGCAATACTGTATATCAGTTTCCATCACTACATAGGCTTTTTTACGATCCTGATTGTCCCGTTCGTTTAGTGTGCGTAGAAAGGGGTGTCTTGCACACGTTCTAATGGATAGTGAGCTGAAAGACTTGAGAATCCCGGAACTGCGAATGCAATTAATGGCTTATGTAGCTGAACTTTGTAAGTCATTTTGTTCCTTGGTTGGAGTATGCTTTTTATTGGTATGTCAATTTTCCACATCTCAGTAGACTACTGAATGGACCGGAATCTACTTACTCGTGGTTTGCTGAGAATGCTATTGTGTTATCTTCAAAGCATAGGGCAATAGACTCCATGGATTGGTTTATTTTTGAAGGATTACTGTAGCATTCAGAGTTTATGTAAGAGTCCTATGTGGCAACATCAACCCCGTTGGAAGCGAGCTTGCGGGTATCGAGATTTGTACCTCCGTCACGAAGAGACGACCTTACCGTGGTATCACGGTTTGTGTACCTTCGCGAATCGTTCAGCGATACTTGGGGATGTCCGTGTTACACTCACAGAGTCTCATACCAGGTTTGTCAATGATTAGAGGTCTGACCAACACAGTCCCTTGATCCTCCAGGTTTTTGGGTTAGGACACGTGTGGTGACTTGTTCTATAAAAATGGTCATGCACTTGCATATTCCACCAAAGTCCGCTGCCTTGCGGTCAGGCTTTGGTCTGTAACTGTGCGCCATGGCAGTATCCCAGCCCACGTACAACCATGGATATCGCACTTACAACTACTCTACTTCCACATCGGCTGTCGCGTGGTGCCCTCAGCTGGATCGTCTAACTTGCCGCATACAGAAGGGTGGGTAAGCGAAAATATGCTACTACTGACGCCTCCCTTCTTACACATGCACGTATTCTCTCTTCAACCCTACCCCACTACAATGTGAATACTCTGTCCGCAGGTCCAAACACTAGGAATACCCGTTTTATTCACCATGCATCACGTTCAGCTGCAGCTTTCGTACATCTGACTCCAGCAGCAACATAAAAACTGCAAATTCTGCTTTCAAACCCCTCAAGCCGGTTTACTTTATCGCCTTTATTGTTCGCACACTGAAGGAATCAAGAAAACTAGTGGCTGTTGCTCATAAGCTCTCTCCCCTCTGCATGCTGGTATATATTGGGGCGAGACGGCTCAAGTGGTTAGAGCGCCAGTTTACTGACCGGAAGGTCCGTGGTTCGAACCCGACATCTGCCTCTCGACTTCCCCTGTCTAGGCTTGGGCAACCTGGCAGTATCCCAGCCCTCGTGCTTCCTTCTGGTGGCATGGCAGCTAGGCACCGGAAGGGTGTTACAGCCGAACGATTTTTTTATTTATTGTTATATGCAGTCTGTTGGAAACAAGGATCCAGGTCGCAAGTACTGTAATTGAATTGACTGCCCCCTCGCTCTCGTCCAAGTTCCGACTGCGTCCCTCTGGTGATGCGGAGGTCGCTGCAGCTGGATGTGCCGGCGTGGGTATTGTGCTGGACAATCAAGCGGAAGCGTCTCTAATAGACTGGATACCTGTTGATAGTCACCTCTGTGCGGTTCGTTTGGCAATCTGTGTGAAAGAATCTCGAGAAAGTGAGGTCTTGTTATGCCTTGTTATGCCCTAACGGACTTTAGCTCCGAACCTGCCAGACAGTTTCTGTGACGTTCTAGGTGTCCTTTTACAGCGGGCTGAAAGTTCAAATATCGTTGTGGTTGCTCGTGGCATGAACGTGCAGGTAGGTAGACTAAGCGCTTCTGAGACACAATTAAGTCGTCTTCTTGGTTTGGATACGAGGCGCACGGACTACCGAAATCGTCTACATCAGACGTGTGCCGACCGTTCCTTGGCAGTACCGAGTTCCGGAACAGCGGAAATCGCTTGACGAAGTGCTGCCCACGAACGAACCAGTCCCGAATCAATATGGGCCACATTACCGTCAGTTACCGGTAGAAAGGGTCGATCACTGTCTGCGCGTTTTCTGGAACACTAAGGGGTGCTCTGACCATGTAGTTGTTCGCTACTGCCTTTTGCTACACTTTTCAGGTCTACGCGCACACCTCGGTTAGCTATTGAGAAGGTAGTGAACCGGGAATTCAAACGAATCTTTCTTTGTTGGAGGGCCGGTGATAAGTTCCTCCTGGCCGCAACCATAACCCAATCCGACGCCTCGTGAAGCTGAGTGTCCGTGAATACCGAGAAGCTTGTTGGACCCGAGATGGCTCAGTGAATGAAGCGCGACTTTACTGACCGGAAGTTCCGGAGTTCAAACCCAACTTCTGCATCTCGACTGCTCCTGTTTAGGCTTGGGCGCCCTGGCAGTATCCGAGCCACCGCATTTCCTTCGAGTGGGCGGCATGGCAGCTAGGCTCCGGGAGGGTACTACAGCTGAAATATTTCGAATTTTTCGATTTCGGTTGACCCAAAAAACCGAAGTAATGGACTATGCGAAAAACACTGAACAAGTCCGCAGGCTGTTCCATTTGGTTAGTTCAACTGGTCCTAGGAAGCCTCTTGTCAGCGAAACTATCAGGGACCAAGGTTGCTCTCCGACATCCAGCAAACGAGAACGTTTGGACTGGTGGATACAGTACTCCGAACAGCAATTCAGTTGACGACCTGCTACCTCCAATCCGGAATCCTGCCCTTCAACAAAAAGGTGGACTGTGAATATGGAGCACCGTCCATTTTCGAAAGTGTCTGAGCGAATATCTCCAATCAAGCGTAATCCTGGTTCTGGACCCCACGACCTTCCACATCTGTTCAATGGTGGAGGTGAATTTTTCAGGCAGTGCCTCTCCAGCATATTTGCGGCTGTCTGGGAGAAAGGAGCCCTCTTGGAAGATTGGGGTTAGTCGATAATAGTGCCTATTTTCAAAAAGAATACTCACAGTGAATGTAATAACCAGAAGGGTTTTAGTTTGACTCCCGCTTTAACAGGGCTTCTGGCCTCACTGATTCTTCGTCGTCTTACGACGGCAGGAGAGTCATTGTCCCGCGGGCACCGAGCGGGATTTCCATCGGGCAGAAGCTGCGTCGACCACATCTTCAGACTTCATCAGGTATTAGAGCAACGCCATATGTGCAGACGACCCACAATCTTGGTGTTTTCAATGGTGCCTTCGGTTCTGTCGATTGATCAGTGCTCTAACTACACTTGCTCAATAGGGTTTAGCCCATAGGTTTGTGAGCGTAACCCAGTCCTTATATTCACATACTTCCGGATATTTGCGAGTGTATGGTGAGCTCTCTGAAATCTTCCTAATAAAAGTGGTGTCCGACAAGGTTGTGCACCCTCTATTCATCCAAAAAACACCTGCGCGTTCTCCTCTTCGAACGTGAGAACGATGCTGTCTGCATATTCTACATCGACGAGGTTTTCGTCGGAGCCTATTTGAACTCCAGGGTTTTGAAGACCTTCCAGCGTTCTTCTCATTTTCTGGTCGATCAGGAAATTAAATAGGAATTGAAATAGTGGGCACCCTTGATGGCCACCACTTTGTGTACGGAGACTTTTGGAGAGCACTTCGTTTGCTCTCTCAAGCTCGGAAATCTGAGGAGTACCTTTAAGCATTCCTTGCTGGGCGAGCATGTTAGGGAGTTCAACCGCGCGTTCAACCGAGTTGAATGCGCCTGGGAAATCCTGCAGCCTAATGATCTTCGCTGGTGTCGGATGTTGTCAACATATTCTTAGTGATATGATTAGGAAACGGATATTTGGTCGTACCGCGGCTGCTTCAGTTGCGGATAACATCCAGCCCCATCAACTACGGTGGCTCGGTCATGTTATGCACATGCGGAAACCGTCTACTGAGACGGGTTTTGATCTTCCTGCCTCCTTGAGAATGGCGCAACCGCGAGATGGACAAATTATGACTTGGTAGAAGGGTGCGAAAAAGAGTTCGGGTGTTGTTGCAGCGCGCTTTGACCCCTCCCCCACCTGACTGGAGAAGTTGCAAGAAATGGTGTCCCTGCTGTCATTTTCCATCCAGGTTGTTTGATGGAGCACTTGGAGGTGTAACTACCTCAGTATATCGCAATAGGCCAGCACCCAGGTCCCCTACCTCACCCACTCTTTCCTCTTCTTTTCACTCTGGGTCTTTAATGTAATTAGTTATCCTTTGTGGTTGTACAGCATTGAAACATCAGTGTCAACGCTCATGTTGCTTTCTCTGCTGTTGTTGTTGATGATGATGATAATGATAATGCTGATGTTGGTACTTGATGCCTCATGAAAACCCAAAACACGAATCTCGTATCTAGAGTTACCTACCTAGACACCTAACGTTGAGAGTTGGAGGTAGTCTTCTTGACCTACTGTATGTACTGCTGTGCTGGTCTGGCTAACCTGTCAACCTGCGTTTTTTATGTCCTACATTTCTTATCCGTTTTTGTACTAAACTCTTGGGTGACCGACTGAAGTCAACGCATTATGTCTCCTCTTCCCAACTTCCTCCACATGTGTGATGCATTTATCGTTATTCTGTTTTAGCCCAAAAATGGCCTCGTCACCAACCAATTCGCAGGAGAGTCCAGAGCGGAAAAAACGTCGACTAAGCGCCTTTGACATAGTACTCACCCCTTGTCCTTACGGTGAAAAATGTTACAGGAAGAACCCGAAACACTTTGACGAGTTTAGCCATCCATGCAAGTAATTTGCCTGTCTCGAATGCGACTGATTGTTTTTGATAATTTTCCTCCATATTTATGCGAATTATTTGGTAGAACTAAAGAAAAACAGTCAAGATTTCACCCACCAGGTGAAGTAATTCGTGCTGCAAAAGCAGGAACTGTTGGACGTATGTTTGATCCACGTTGATAACTCTCAGAGCTCAATCGTCATCAGCATATCTAATCTTCAGAGTGTTCACACCCATTACCTGCCTAGTAACCAAACAGGTGATGCATTCATGAGTGACTGATCATTAGTGTGATGAACATACACATGAATACTTCATTCTCCTCCAATCAAATAGTTCCCATCAGGTGGACTAGTGTTGATGGGTCCCTCGAGTGACGACCCGCTCATCTTGTGATGTCTTTTCTTCAACGTATCAATGCGACGAGCACTTGTTACGGTTCTGCATGGATGTATTCACTTGAGGATCAAATCTCCCTTGAAACCCTTTATGAATCAGAGCAAGGGATGACAAATAAAGGTCGGTTAATATGTTGATTTAGCTTATTATCCCCGTTTTTACGGCTGGTCGAAGTAAAAATTCACCTCGTATTGGCAGTACTGTCGTCACCTAACTCAGTCGAAGCGGAGCATTTTCAAAGATGTGATCTGCCCGTCCCAGTTTGTTTTCACATGCTATTCCACTTCTCTCCTTCCACTCCTCCTTCCGCTTCTCTCCAAGCATCTCTCTGTTAACGTCCGACCCGATTGGGAATTGAACATTACTTTGGGACCGGTGGACGGCGAGTTCTCCCGCCAGTTGTCTATTAGCCTCAGTTGGAAAGGGGTTTATTATTCAGTCTTCAGAAGCATCTCGATGTTCCTTGCAGAGCGGCGATCATCGAAAAATGTGGGCAATTGGCATCCCCTAGGGGGGCAGCTCTCCAGGAGGGTCGTTTTTATGATTTCGTCTTTGGTGGGGTGTCTCACTTGGACGGGTTACTCGAACTCCTATGAGATCAAGCCATCCGTGGCCCGTATTTGCCATGAAGCACGAGGATATCGCCTGGTCGCCTAAGCCTAGGTGGGAGCGGTGAACATATCAGAGATAGACTGCAAATGAGTCTACCGAGTAAATTAATGAACCTTTAGTAAGCGGATGCACGTAGCTCATGATCCCAGAATAATTAAATCCATAGCACCTTTCTTTTTTCGCATAAGTTGATTTATCGGAGATTTATCAATTTTCTCCCTACTGGGGGGCCTCATTGAAAGGCATCCAACCTGATATTTTGTTTTTGTATTTGTATATATCGGTCGTTTATTCGTTGGTCCAGTGGAAAACATACAAAATTCGATTACATATCGTGTATTATCTCTCCTTGACGCCTTCAAGTGCGTATCTCACCCTTTTCCATTTTGCAACTACGCTGCTTTCGAGGAATGCGTATTTTTAATTTATTCTCCAATTTTCATCATAGCTGATTTTGATTAATCGCCCTACAGTCCAACAGCCACAGGCCACCACGTCTCACGACATACCGGTGAACAACTGCTCCTCAACGGACCCCGACGTTATCGATCAGATGGCCAGAGAATTCGGATTTTACTTGTTTCAGTGCCCTGGTGTGAAGTATCGCAATATCCCAACAATAACTTTAAAAGGTTAGCCATTAAGTGAGCGGAGTTTCTTGTGTGTATTATTCGCCTTGTAAGTTCACCTCTTGAAGCCTATTTTCACTGTCTACATGTATGTGAAAAGGATTTTCGGACCCTATCAAGCGTGAGTTTAAGTCACGCCTAAGCCTATCGGAAAAAGGATTAACCGATTGAATCCATTCTGTTAGTTTTCGACAGCATTGATAGTTGGGGAACCAGTGGTTTATGGTGGAGACGGAAAACATCGTTGCGAACTTAGGACTGTTCACCTAGAGGATTGTAGGTGTTTGAATTTGAGGAGAATATTTGTAGTTCAAGTAGAGTAGATGGTCGCTGGTTCCTTCGTTGAGCTGGACAATTAGATTGCAAAGGCTTCATCACCAATCGAGGTGACATCCTCAGTGCGTAATGGAGCGTGGCGATGGGTCGGCAGTTGTGCGCTGAGTACTGTAGCGTGCGTGATAATCTACTTACTGCTAGTCGGGGCTGACCTTCAATCACGATTGTTTGATCGGTCAGGTGGTTCCATTGGTTGCTCTGATTGATCGATGACCACATGACTTTTGAGCTTGATGGTCGTTGGTTTGTTCACATAACTAGACAATTTGATTGCAACCGAGGTGACATCATGAGTGCGTTGTTAGGGCGCGTAGTGGAGCGTAGCGCCGGGTCGATAGTTGTGGGTCAAGGATAGAGGTCACTCCAGCACCGACCAGATTACTAGGTCAAGTCCAGTAGTCACCGACCAATAAGGACACAGGATAACCAATGGAGCCGCCCGACCGAACAACCAATCGTGATCGAAGGATTATAGGTGTCTAGATAAGTGTCATCATCATTCAGCAACTTTTCAGTGCATATCTGCCATGGAGTAAGAAGGCTGAGATACTGCGAAGTTGCCCAAGCCTAGACAGGAGCAGCAGTGGGGTTCGAGCAGAAGACCTTCCGGTCTGTAAGCTCATGCCTTAACCACCAACATGTTGTCGTGTGAGCAACTAACAGGGCAGCGTAGCCTCTTTTTGTCGGAAGGGGTGCGTTGACAGTATGTGGAAACGAACTTCCGCATTGACCGAAAGTTTGTATATAGCACTCATATTCTTGTTTGATAGACCTGTGAAAGCTAGGCTTGTCAGATTGACTAACCGTGTTAGGTACATTCGCAGTAGAACCCCAGGATTTTTGTATATGGTTTTCAATCAAATTTCAGAAATTTTCCATCAAAAGAATGGAGACCTGGTTGGATCTGCGCAGGTAAGCCTTCATATTTTCGGAGTTAGACAGCTTCATTTTATTGGTAACTGTGAGACACTCATAATGTTTGCGACTCAGGGCTGAATGGCATATAACTGTTGTTTGATAGCCAACCATTGTCATTAACAGATTTCTTTTTGGGCATGATTGAATGGTAGTTTTTTTGTCGGATCCCCTATACTATGCTCCACAAGCAATATTTGGGCGGCATTTTAGTGATTACAGACTAACCACTTGGAGAACCTGTACAACCGCATCCAAACCAATCGATCAACCGATGGTCTGCAATTTGAGACCCACAAATCTGACCCATTGATTGCCAAACATTCTATGCATTGGACACAAAGTACAGAATTTTACTGCGCAAATTCAATTCGAAATTGTTAGCCTTCAGTAATGCCGTGTTGATTACTCAATACCGACTCAGCTTGTGCGCACGTATTCGCTGACACAAGCTATCAGCTTGACTCGGACTTGAGACTCGAACCTGGTTGGCCCACCATACGTTTGACTCCATTCCAATGCTTTATTGCTTATTATCCCTATTTGTGATGGGAACTTGATGGTTTTCAGTACTGCGGCTGGAGAGTTGAAAGCAAAACGTTAATATCCCACAGCCTTTGTCTTTTGCTGCATAATTCATTGTCACATCTTTGTGGGACACCTAATCTGTACCAGCACCGATGCATCAACTAACGTGACTTCGAATTTTCTGTGGTCACATGCCACACGGACGTACCTTAGAAGTAAAATAGGACGAAAACGCCTTACCCAATTTACTTTACTCTAATGTGCTTTAACCCTGTGAGAGGATGAGTCGGCCCAGGATCGGCATGCGGTGTGAACACTTATGATCTCAATGGCGAATATCGCGCATCCGTTGTAGGCGCAGACTTTTGGTTTCTGATTTGACAATCAATTGATGTCTTCAACTGACCAACCGGGCGACATCGCCATTCAAGGCGGGGTGATTTGTGATTTCCACGTTTTGGCGACGTGGGATTTGACCGATCTACAAGCCGGCGTTTTGCAGTCATGTTAGAGAGGTCTTTAGGACGCTAGCAGCGTGTTCGAATTTCTACACTCTATCCTTCCCTTCTTCCTTTGAGGATGTGTCTAAGGAATTATTGGCTAAGTAATTCAAGTCTTCTAGGAAGTTCGATTCCCACCGGCTAAGTTCTTTATCCTCAAGGCAATACGCGGCGGAGGACAACTCGAATTAAGCACAGTTTTGTATTGGGGCCTACCTCGCTTCTAACCCTCTATCAACGCATTCAATTATCCCTTTTGCCTGGCAATCCGGAAGTATAATGGACCCTGAGTACTTGAAGGTGTTCAGGATTTCAAGGGGTACCCTGAAAACTGAGAGTGTGGTGCTCAGGTCAGTGCAAATGTTAAAGAACTTTGTTTCATTTTAATTGACATGCAGTCCAGTAAATCTCACGGGAAGTTGGTCCGATTGCGCTGGTTGGAAAAGTTTGCCTAACTCCCCTGAAATATTGACATTGAATATTTACGAATTACATCCGCACATAAACGCCTTATGGGGGAAATAACCGTACCAATGTTGTTTTTTTCGATTTGTGTGTATACGGAGAGTAGAACTCGATGACAGTGGTAGTTTATACTACGCAGTTTAGATTAAGAACATCTAATGCTCACTTGCTGGTAAATAAAACTGGCGCGATTTATAATCACATGACGTTTGGGTTCTGGATATCTTGTTACCAATTCCAATAGCTTCGTGCAGAAACTGGCTTTAAAGCGTTCGGATACTCTTTCCTATATTACGAGACTTTTCTAGGCTTGACTACACCCCTCAGCCATATTAACTGATCATCGACCGATTGAACTATTTTGGCTTTTTTCCTTGATCTCTGTTAATAATGAAATATCTCCTCGACGGGTGCACTCGCTCGTAAAAAAGAGTATCAACGGGGATATTTTCTCATAAGGAAGGGGATCAATATTCTGGTGGGTAATAGCTAATAGTGGGCTCTCTACAGGAGCACAAGTTTACTTGCAATGTGATATTCATTTTCGTTCATTTTGTTCATTTTCCTACCTCTTTTTCCCGTAGTTTAACTACATGTTTGATGTTGATTGGCTCATGCAACAGTATCCGAAACAATTCAGGTGAGTTGTTGTTTGAACACATTTCGTTGGATGATTAGTAATACCGGCCTTTCACTCTATAGGTGAACACGTATTTCGCCACCTACCTTGACTTGGAAAAGAGAATCGGGCTTACATACTTGATCTAGTTCTGCTAACTCTTCCTCTTCGCTGTGCTCCTCTTAGCGAGGAACTGAAGGATGAACACTGATGTAGGTTTTTATGGGTTCTGTAGGAATGCTGGCAACGTTGTTTCCGTTCGAGTTGTGTTTACTTAATGCTGCAGTGTTAGCTTCCTTATCGGACTGCCACCGAAGAGATCGGTATTCTACGCATTGCGTTCTGTGTTGTAAAGATGATGGCGAGAAATTCAGAAGGTCCATTTCAGAAACATGGCTGTCTAATATGAACGGTTTCTTCATGAAAACGGTCGACATTCAACCTGAAATTTTGTCCTAACCAGATTTGTTTGACGTGTAGCTGATTGACATAGGTGTGTTTGTCAGTGTAATGAGTTTAGCTCAGATCCTTCGTAAACCGTTGCTTAATATCATATTATCTCCGTATACCACGAGGCCTTCATCCCATTATACATCCCACCGCGATCGATTGTTTGAATTTTCCACGGGCCGAAGCCCCCACAAGGTTCTTTTCAGTGCAAACAACGCAAACCGATTGATATTGAGGTTGGGTATAATTGCGCATAAGGGAATATACCGTCGCCTCTGCTCTCACTTTTTATGTGTATGGGCCGATCTGCTTGAGTTACGTGAGGGGTTCTTTTCCGCATTCTTGTCATATCCAGTACGATAATAAGTCGGCTTCGTGCAAGTTTTCACTGTTTTAGTTATGTTGATGAACATGTTTAACAGGATGTGCCTTAGGTCCTCATATCTTACGTTCAAAGGTATATTTCTAATTTTTGTACTGCTGAACGTCAGTGGATCACGGTGGTATTCCGGGATACGGTTGTTATCACGCTGTCAAACGGCTGCCAGGAGCTACAGGGAGATCCAAGTGTCAGGTGCCGCTGTTACAAATACGAGAGTTCCGTGAGTCAAGGCCACCATTCATACTCGGGGCTAATCAAATACACGAGAGACGACAATTCGATGCACTTTCCTCATCATATGTAGTTTGATGTGGCTTCAGACTGGTTGCTAAAAGGCAAGGTCTGCTGTACCGCAAACGATTCCTCAGTTGTACCAGTTAAAGGAATGGTGACTAGTTCAAAGCACGGTGCTGGAACTACCGCCTATGGCTGAATCTAGGTGATAATCTGATGCGAAGGATTCCTCCTTCACAAGACCTAGAAGCTGCCATCAACTTTGTCAATTCTTCCAACTGTTTAACCTGTTCATATTTATCCCAGATCGTGCCCATTACTGTTGGTCCATGCGTATCACGGCGAGGACAAGGCCGCACTGAATTCTGTGGTCTCCAAGTATGAGAACATTCGGCAGTGCGTGGTGAGTTTCGGTTTGTCGGTAGCCAACTGGACATTCTGTTCACTTTCTGAAGCACCATTCTACCTGTATTTCATATATTGGTGAGTAGTAATCAGCAATATATATATATATATATATATATATATATATATATATATATATGCGTGTTGAGGAAGATTAGAACACCACACTATGGAAATAAGAGTTTGGTCTGCGATGTGGTTCGATTGCATTCGGACTGGTTGCAGAACCACGCATCACTCAAAAAAAGCACATATATACTACCTGACGTGATACTGATTGGCTTTGGAGAGAAGAAATTGATAAAGAAGACTCCAGGATATTCTCGGTTTATTTATGCAACCATAATTTCTTATCAGGATAAAACAGCACCACCTTTTTGGGTATTTTAATACGTTCACTTGTCACCGTTTCATACTATTATTGGCCCTACCATACCTGGTGTCGTAGGACCTTTGTTTGTTCGAAGCCATCAATTGGTTTAACTTCAGTACCGGCTAGACCAAATGGGCCTTACTGATTGGATATTTGGAGCCTTGGTTCCTGCTGCATTGTATACGATGTAAAACATTGGTGGTTGACTGGTGGGTGTCCGCCCGAATTCGAGTTGCTACTGACTGATAATTGTACGAACTTGTAAAGTACTAGTCTGATCCTAGGTTCTGTGTCACTTGGTAACCCAACAAGACTAAATCCATGTAACACAATTGGGTGTTTTTCTTCCCCGAATTACCACTTAATCAGGATACCAGGTAACGGTGTGGGATTCAATTTTCCAAGTTGTGTTGAAAGACACCGAAAATCAGTGTCAAGTGTTGCATCCATTGAAACTCGGGTGGAATGGTAAAATATACAAATTCCGCTCAGTTGTTCGCGTTGCTGCCGTCAAGCGGACAAATCGAGTTGTTTTATTATGAGAATGGCCAGTTGCTCCCGGGACGTTCGCTCACAGACATTGAGTATGCAGACGATGTTGCTCTCCTTGGTTCAGATCCTTCCCAAATGTAGACGATTTTAAATAACCTAAATAACTCTGCCACACGGTTTGGCATGCACTTCACACCTGCAAAGTGTAAAGTGCTGCTACAAGATTGGGTGGGATCAAACACACACCTCATGCTTGCAGGTGAGCCAATAGACGCGGTAGATAAATTTGTTTACCTGGGCAGCTGTATAAGTTCCGGTGGACTGGCTGGAGATGAGATTATTTCTCGAATCGGAAAGGCCAGGGCCGCTTTTGCCAACCTCCGACACCTATGGCGCCGGCGTGACGTGAGTTTGTCTGTCAAGGGAAGAGTTTACACTGCATCGGTGCTTTGTGGGTCAGAAACGTGGCCTCTACGCGCAGAGGACATACGAAAGATGTCAGTATGTGACCATCGGTGTCTCCGAAGCATTGGTCAGGTCTGGTGGGAACATCGGAATAGCAATGCTAAGGTACGCTAGATGGTCTTAGGAGGAAGGAACTCTCCCGCGATAGATGAATTACTCATGCTTCATAGGTTACGCTGTTTGGGACATGTACTCCAAATGCCAGAAGACCGTCTGCCTCACAGAGCTCTTTTCGCCCAGCCCTGTGCTGATTGGCAGCGACCGAGAGGTGGACAATGTATGACCTGGCAACGAAGTACGAAAACACTGACCAGTAAACTTAGTCGAGTTGACAACTGTCGCCTCCTTGGATGGGGACCCAGGGACTCAAATCACCAATGGTTAATGACACTTTCAGAAATGGCGCAATCGCGCAGTCAGTAGCGCGCATGCGTCAAACCTATTGCCTTCAATGCGTAGCTACACAATTCCCGAACAAACTGAACATGTCATCTCCTCCAAGCCTTGGCTGTATGCCCCACTCTCTCCCGTTTTCCGGTGATCGAAACTGTAGCAGCTGAAACTAATGTGCCTATGGTACACGGTTTATAGCTGATAAATTGAAATTCGCATAAGACCGGAATATAAAGACGTAACCCATAATAGGAAGGATATTTTGTAAGTACGTTACTAGCCGACACGTGATGTCTGTTTTTGAAGTCGAGTGCACTCATCCCTCAGTTTCCCTTGACTACCAGTCTCTCATTCATTGCATATTTATCCACATGGCTGAACGTAGGCGAAGCTTTGGACACGTACATACCACAAATGTTTTGTCTTTTAAATGCTACTTTATCGCTGTACTTTGAATACGGCTCATCATCATCATCATCATCGACAGCATGACATCAGTGTTCAACACTGAAGCTTCGCTGCCGTACAACCATGGTTTATTTGAAAGCCTTATTGTGAAGAAAAGAATGAAAGTATGTGGGGAAGGGACTTACTGCTAGCCTCACCAGAATCAAGTACCTGGGGGCTGTTCGCAGGACAGGTGGTTTAAGACCCAAACTCGTCTCTGCACCTACTTACAAACTTTGTTTATTTCTTATAAAGTCATCTGCTTCGAGGTTATGAGTAAGCCTCTTTTATTAACCTAGCTGCACAGAAGCGTCTTACGCACCACGAATAGAAGTTTTGTGTCCGGTTAGATGAAACTGATCGAAAGTCGCGTGTTTGTTAAAGCTACCGAAAAACTGAATCTGATGTCTTACCCGATTCCGACGTCAGACCTTCGTTCGGGGTGCCGCTAGGTGTACAAATGTACGAACTCTAAGTGCCTGTCAAGGAGATTTGGAACTAGGTCGACCCCAGACTGTTTTCTGGTTTATTACGCACTCACGGATGTCGATTCAGGCGGACTATCTCAGTGAGCACTAGTCACTGTGTTATATGTCCTTAAATGGATTACCTACACATTCTTTTGTTCCTTTTCTCTCCATCTCAAAAAGCCTTTAATCCATCTCCCGGATTTTATGGATCGCCTTTGCCTTTTTTTCACCATTCAGCCTTTCAGTCAGTACTCTCTTTACTTTCGTTCTGTTCAGGCACACATACGCCTACCATTTGGGACTCATCACACGTGAGTTGAAGATTTCTCACTTGAAAGTCCCACTCTATATCCTTGGATTGTCTATTTTTCCACTTCTCTCGTCTTTAGCTACTCTGTTTGTGTTTTTATCTGTTCCCCCTGTCGGAAACTGAGAATCCTTAGTTCTTTTAGTGCATCCACAATGAATATTAAACCCGGGATTGTGCACATTGTTCTTCCTGCCCACTTTTGTGTAATCCTATTGCTGTTCGTCGCTCCGCCCTGGCGGTGTAACCTCAAAGGATTGTTGTACTGGAATGGATTGACACCGTGGATTGAAGCCCCAGAACTATATGTATCGGTGATTGGGTGCACTTTTTCTGTTTTGCCGTTGCTAGTTTTGCGTTCAGACTACCGACTGTAGTGTAAATTTGAACCATTGACTCGGTATAACGCAATAGTAGATGTCCCAACACGCAGTTCAAGGTAAATTCATTGTTAGGTTGTGCAGTCACTTAATGCACTGACCCATTCTGCTTCTGAAGTTAGTGGGGAAGCCCAACAACTTCAACCGTCCGATAAGCATAACTTGTCGGAACGACATCGAGTCATGACGTCCCTGCGGTTTTCTCAATTTGCTCAGAACTCGAGGGAGGCTGTTTAGCTGGTTACTGATGCTTGGTTGGTTTGTGTCACAGGGCAGCACGTCTTTTCACCCACTTTTGGCACATCTTAGGTGTCATAATGAGTACATTAAGTGAGTGACAGTGGATCGTGTCTTTTGGATTCCAATGAGCTGGGCCGTTTAAATATTTGTTCTCTGTTAGGGGAGAGAACAGAAGATGCTAGAACTGTACATAAGAAGGCGCCTCTGAATTCATATCGTAGATGTCGATGAGATTTTCGCGATTGATTTGTTTATGAAAGGTTCAGGCTTGGAATGCTCCTTCATACACTGCTCTGTATGTCGGTTTCCTGGCGAAGATTTACGTATAAACTGAAGTTCAGCGTTTCATATGCCTTATGGGGGCTCCTTGGCCGCACAATGCTCATAGCTGCAAAACCTTTTCGAATGCGATAAAACTTTTTAAACCAAAATGTTGCATTTAGTTGTATATATGCTCATACCAAAAACTACTCTAATCGACCTTCATATTTTTGCAGAACACCAAATTTCATTGTCCATTGAAGCAATCATACCTCTGGCTGAAAATTCTGGTAGAATACTTTCCTAGGATCACTGGAGCCCCGGGACGTCTAGATGGGGTTCAATAGTTTGGACTGATATTCATAACTCAATTGCCTGCCTGTTTTAGTTCACCAGGGACACGTCAGAGCTTTCGAAAATTCGATTCCATTGTGCGAATACCGAGCGCCTGCCTTACGTGCTATGCATACAAAAAATCCAACCCACCGCCCAAAAAGGTGTTTGCTCTATGTTGCCAAGGCAACACGCATTAACGTCCAGGCTATACTAACCAAGAGAATGCCGAGCAAGCTCTAGGAGTTGGTCAAGGACTTTGGTCAGCGTATGGCTCAAAAGTGCAAGCTGAAAGGTTTCTGTAGGGTCTGTAGTCCAATACGAATAAGGCATAAAAATTCGATTGACCAATAATGGTAGTCCCTTCAAGTTCGATCAATTGTGGCAGTGGACAGGCACCCGAAGGACGCTGAACACGTCAAAAACTACGTTGATCACATCAGAAACTGGACTAATCTGCTTATGAAAGGACGAAAATTATTGAATCAAATAAACGGTATGCGTTGGTTCATTGCTGAACTGATATGCACCTCCAGAGGTTTGGACCAAAGTGGCGTACGAATGAATGAGGCTTATGGGTCATTTGCTTATGAGGTGCACTGGCAAACCGGCGTTATTGTTGACTACTTTAGGTAATCAACTGTGCAGACTCCAGAGTTGTGGCATGTAATCACTCTAGACAATTGTTTGATTATATCACGTCGATTGCTTGACATCCTCGCCGTGAATAGCTAGAAATGAAACCTGTGGTGCAGCTGACCAATGCACTTGGGGGCGTTGACTAACGGAAAAAGGCAAACTGAAGCAGACCATCCAAGGAAGACCGCCGAACTCTGTTGCCTTTTTTCGGTCTATTTTACTATTGCCTTCTTTTACTTATTAGTATGATTTGTTTTAACTTCCAGGCGCCCAAAAACACTGTCGTTGACAGTGATTGGACACACCATTCAGAGGACTGCATTTAATATGCGACGTAGAGTACCTAACAATATCTTACACGTTTCTACGTGCGTTGCTATCATTCTCACTGGCAAGAGAATATTTACCACTAAACCATTGCGAGCTGCACTAACCTCAGTTGCGATGCCTCTCAGGCTGAGTTCTTCGGTTTGTACTTAAGTTGTACATTATTTGCTGCGTACTGAGGTTCCGTCACAAACCTGAAGTTTAGCCATGGAGTATAGTGGACTCTTGGATTACCGTGTCACTTTGGTTTTTCCTAATTTATTCAGCCTTTTGTGTTATGCTTTATAGGAAAATGATGTTTCTAAAGTATGCGGATGGGCTCCGAATTGTCATCCACACGGCAAACATGATTCCGGATGATTGGGATCGAAGAACACAAGGGTAGGCTAACCTGTTTACTTCTCTTTGTTCGGGTAAAAATTAACCGTTTCCCGCAAATGACTAACAAAGTTGATGGTATATGTAACTACTTGCCAGCTGCAAGTAGGCTGATTGTGGTGCAGATGCCTAAGGGGTCGACGATGGCGGACAGCCTTTTTAGTGTTTTGGCTGGTGACAGTTTAACCACACTTCCTGTCTATGGATCAATGTTTAACACTAGTACGTATATATTTTTTGACGGCGGACCTCAGAAAGACAGTATTAAACACGAAAAGAAGGATTTTCCGGCTAATAAAACGAAGAGCAAGCAACTGTTGCTGACAGTGGGGAAAATCACAGTAGGGTTACTCGAACCTCGAAAAAATCGGCATTTTGCGCTCGAGTTGTACCTGAGTTCGGTGCTTTCTTGAAAGAAATACGCTGCGGATAAAGGAAGAATCCTTTGAAACGCAAGGCGGTGATGAACGAAGGTAGCTGGAGGGTATGATAAGAATGAATGGTATTTTCAATCGACTGTGAGGCACGACTTATTTTTTGCGAAAATGAACTACTTGATTCTAGAGGCGTATAGTTGTCGCACAGAAGTGCGGGCTCGGTCAGTCCTCTCAATGAGGCCTTCTTGACATTGGTGGTAACTTTGGTCTTGTTCTACTGGGTCGTATCCAAGACTCAATGTGCATACCAATACATCGAGCCAGTTGCTTCAACATTTATGCTCCCTCAGTAGCCAGTAAAAGATGAGTCTTCGGAAGATACTAAGCTCCCGAAGAACGTGATGCGTGCTTCAACAGAATGTTCGTTTCCTACCATCAACTAACTTTTGAGGGATCCGACATAAGACGGTCGTTACAGAAGGCAACCAAACGAACAGATACCAATAAGTATGCCTTAGCTTCCCGCAGTGTTTCAATGGCATCGAGAAGCTGGTGACGGGATATCGTGTACGTCCACCACAAATTCACGTGATGCAAAGATCAGGTTTATGAATACAGCACGCTACTATCCCACATGGATCGATGCCATGCCGAAATCACCCGGAAAAAGAACACAGCATCAGAGCTGTTCTTATTTTTGACTCAGCCTTAGTATTTGTTATGACCCATCGGGATCAGGAATATCTTCGCGGTAGCCATAAGTTAATCGTATCAGAAAACACGATGCAAAGCGCTGGCTTATAATAAACATCAGGGCTACGGTAAGATTCTGTATTCTTTCAAAATGTGACCCATGTAATACATGTTTTTCCTTACCTATATTCCTACGACATGATGTCGATGATCCAGATTTTCGGTGTACCTTGGATGCATAATTCCCTGTTTTCTGTTTGTCACATACGT
Source organism: Opisthorchis felineus (assembly GCA_004794785.1). Taxonomy (NCBI): domain Eukaryota; kingdom Metazoa; phylum Platyhelminthes; class Trematoda; order Opisthorchiida; family Opisthorchiidae; genus Opisthorchis; species Opisthorchis felineus. The sequence goes on from SJOL01009829.1 coordinate 199,113, forward strand.
AGCTCTACCTCCGTGTGTTTGACTTCCATCCCTCCAGAATATGGTTAAGTCCAAAACTGCTCCGTAAGAATGGTACGTCATCCGAAACGGATTCCGATACGAAATTTCGTGAAACTCTTGTCAATTACCTACGTGGATATGGTTCGACTGTTGCTGGTACTCCCAACTCACCATTGGGCGAGTGGATTGAGGAGTTGCTTCAGTATGATTTCAGCCCCATTCGGTGAGTTCATGCAGTCAGCCGGCTGACATCCTGAGTAGTTAATTTGAATTACTATTGATACTTGGGGGTGAATCGTATTAGTAGGCAGGCAGATGGTTTCGCACAGACAGTCCACGGTAAATCACCAGGAGACCAGTCACCTGGTCAGTTATCAGTCACCAGTCCAGCTTACTCCGAGCAGAACAAATAGGCTGAATGACTTTTAGTGAACCGACAATAACTTCGTTGCTTTTCACGGGCCTGCTGATAAGATGCGTTTTATTGATAGAAAGGTGTTTTGAAGTTCCACCTGGGATTTCATCAGTTCGCCGCTTGAAAATTTAATCAACCTCCTAAAATGGATACCATCTCACATAGTCACTTGGACCTTCGCGTACTTGAAGGGATAGTCGGCATCAGATTAAATAAAGTAGATTTCGCCCCCAAGGAATGAGTTGTGCTATATCTTTTGTAAAGGTTAGTCAACCTTGCTGTGAAGTAAACTTTCATTTGGAATGTTGCGGGTTCAGTATGGCCGTCGAAATGATGGTGAACCCCAACAAGATGAAACAGCCGTAGTTAGCTATGCAACAGTAATTGCTCCTTTTTGAGAACATTATGAGGTCCACTGAAACCGTTCTCTGATACGGAGAATTTGATCTAAATGGGATTCGGTCTTGACGAAATACACTAATTTGCAAGTTACGTTGGTGGTGACGCCAGACCAAAAGTAAGTCTGTCTTTAACAATGTAAGTCGTAAATGTATGGTCGGTTACGTGCAATTTAATGTTCAAGGCTGATGGAAACTCGGGGACTATGCCTATTTGAAGAGTCCTTAAAAGAGTGAAACTGGTAGTGGGCTGTCGACGAGCTTTCAGCACACTTATGTTTAGTGTGGTCTGTCTGCTCGGTCTTCTTGACCGAGCAACATCTGAAACGTTCTCACTAATATACTGAAGTTGCTTGCTCCGTTCAACGGTTTATTCCTTATTTGAATGGTTTCACACTCTGATCTAAGTTGCCAAAACATGTGAAGTATTGAACTGCGTCGATTGCGGCTTTGCTGCTGTATATCTGCTCAGGTAAATCCACTTCATCTTCTCAGCCCTCACCTCTCTGAGTCTGATTGTTGTTCGGTTCGTAACTAAATCATGGTTTCTCAGAAGTCGCTCTTTTTAGTGTTTACCCCCGTCGAAAATTCATTGTAGTTCCTACTGGAAATAAGTACCACAATCAAACTTACGTCCGATCGTTCTTTGCTTCACCTGGCTAGCGCTCGGTGTCAGTGGTTTGGCCTACACAACACACGGGGGTTAACAAAGCGTGACGACAAGGAATGGGTTCGAGGCTTTAGTTGTTTCGCTCAGAATTATGATCCGAAGGACCCTATGTCGACGTTTTTCATAATTGTGCTCAGTCCTTGTCGATCAAGCGCAACGCGAATCTTCATTACATTCGTTACTTGCTTCAGTGGATAGTCAATCGCCAAACCTAGAGTTGTGAATCGGCACACTTGAACTACAAGGTTTGTTTTAGTACAGTCGAGCTGACATTGAACGACCAGAACCATTCATGTTTTGCATTTTTGCACAGGCCCATTTGTAACCTAACATTCCCTTGTGTGTTCCGTATTAAGGGGGGTTTACTCGTGGGAAATTAGGATACAATAGAAACCTGTCCTGTGTGGGGATTCTTCCTTCTTCGGAGAGTCTTCACCTGAGAGGGGAATCGGCATCCTTTCTTAAGCGCATTACTGGCACCACGTTATAACAGGAGCACTTAGGATAAAGTTAAGCTAACCCAACTGTGCGGGTCACATAAACAACGCCAACTTTGCGTCGTCGCTTGGCATATTGGTTTGGTACTAGCTGATATCACACCACTCTCTAAGCTAGAAGGCAACTAGTCTTTTGTGACCTTTCTTTGAAACGTATTGTTTCATGGGATTTAAAGTCGAATGACCAAGTGTCCCAGATTCACTTCCATTTGAATGCAATGGTGATCTGGTTAACTAATGCAGTTCCTAGCTAATCTAATGAAACATTGCGTACTGGTTACATCGGCAATATCTCTTCCATTTCCAGGGTATTCCTTGTCGGCTCGGTGTCAGGCATGCATGCTGGGTCCTCTCTCAGACACTTTGGTCACCCCAGACTGGCCAATGTAGGTTTTTCTATTTCATTTCTCTTTCTGGCTGTGCACTCAATAATGCTTCAAAAATACCTTGTTGACTGCGATCAAATTGTGGAGGACTTGGTGTTCTGTCTTCGATCTCATTAAGGCAGCGAATTTCCAGATAGTATCAAATACCGCATTGTTCTTGGACGGATTTAGATTTGCGACTAATTGACAAGGTTATACTCTTTTATATCACTTCCAGTTACTTCAGGACTACACTCTTGAAGTTCCCTCATCGTGGCCCCTGATTGGTCAGTTTTCAAGCATAGGCTACCTGGGTGCGCAACCCACTACGTGGTTAACAACCCAGTGGTCTTCAAGTTTTGCTGGTAAAGGAGCTCGAGGTCTGCGAATGGTGAGTGTATTACATAATAGACTGGCTGAATATGCCATTTTTATGTCGCAGTAAATGCGTCTTGTTAGAACCCATAGTTGGGCAAACGTATGCCGTGCTTTTCTTCTAAGGAAACCACATCAGGGAGTTCGTCAATCGTTTTTTTCACGCGGACGAACGTCCTCTGCGCTTATTTGGTATCCTTGACTATGAATCTGTCCAAAGAATTCCTCGTATCCGTATCGTATTATTAGCACCGTCGTCTGAACTCATTCAACTGCTCCGTCGTGGGATGTCAATTCTTACTGGAAAGTGATCGCCACATCCTTGCACATTGCCGGGAGTTCTGCCTGTTGCACACTCGATATCGGACAGTACAGTTGTGCAGCTTGAATCTCAGGGAATGCTCTCGCCAGTCCCGAACATGATTTATCCCGACGAATTATCAGACGTCGTGTGAAACTCATCGTGTCTGCCTACCACTGAGCCTGGTGGACACAGAAGGTCAAGGCAATGAAAGATGTGAGGAATACCCTAAGACCTGTGGGACTGTTGGGGATATCAATATCCCAAAAAACACTATCTTTATGTGTGCTAACGAACTTCCGGCATTTTTCAAGGTCAAACTAAGGAAATATATATTCAGTGTCACTTTTCTGTAGATCGCCTGTTGTTCGGAGCATTAAAGTTGAGTCCAAGGTTTCGTTTTCTTACTATTCCGCTGTACTAGGAGTCGGGATCAGGCAACGTATCTGAGGATAGAATATCGTCACAGTCCGCTCATATTATCATTTGTTCGCTGCGTAATCGAAACACAACAGGGACCAATTCCCGAAAGTCGCCAGTGAGCTAAACGACCAAGTATCAAACTGCCACGAACATATTATAAAAGAAGGACACCCTGATTACAGGGCCTTGCACTTTGAAGAACAATTCTTCTGGTCATCTGCTGCTCCTCAGTCAGATGGTTGAACTGCACTAGAACCCTGAATGGTGAACTTGGAACCCATTATTACTTCAGAGGCTTATGACTTGATATGTCCTCTCGAGCGTCACCGAGCTCCTGGCCATGATTATGCTCCCCCGCATTATTCAAGGATGGAAGTAGATTCCTCAGTCAGCGCATGTTTGATCTATTTGTTTTCAGGATGGTGGTCTGCGTAATCCCATCTGTTCGTGCATGGAGATGCTGCAAGATATGGCTGCTGATCAATGTCAATAGCGTTCTCGTTGTTAGTTTCTATCTAGGGTGTCCGGATGAGTGTCTGAAGGTGTGGAAACCTCTGAATGATTGTTACACCATCACTAGGTCTTTGCCTTGTTATTTTTTTCACCGTCAGGCTTTCTGCTAAATATGGTTGTAGGGCAGAGAAGCACCAGTGCTGAACACTGCTGTTATGCTGTCGATGGTGATGATAATGTCCAAATCGTATCGTTCTTTTCTGATTGACATTAGTGTTTGACCTGATTTTTGAAAACAAGTAGAGGACTAAAATTCACAAGCATCGAACAGCAGCAATTGACGCCGCAAAAGCATAGCGGATCCACTTCATACTTTGGTTCTTTTTTGGTTGGTTTCTTTCATTTTGTAGTGCTTATCTGAAGCTAAGCTGGTGGGTTAACGCTGTCCGAGCAGATAATTTCCCATTTATCCTGTCATACTTACTTATCACAGAAAATGCCACGCAGCTAGGCAAAACGAAAACACCGCTTGATATCTCATGTTTTTTTGAAGGATTCCACATCATTTACCGTGCCACCATACTCCTTCCCTCTGATCATTTCTGCTTTAACGACTATCTAATACGACCGTGTGGCTATGCGCCGCTATTTGCCTCCTCACGTAAGGACCATCTCTCTAATACAATTAAACTGATTTGACGTTGCCGAGGTCGTAATAAAAAGCTGGTATTGTGTACAGCATGCATGAATGAACAAAGCTCACACAGGCCAAACAAATTTCGAACTAATGTTTTAGAACTAGCGTATGAATGACGTGGAAGTCTGAGTTTGACGTAATTTTGCAGAGGTTTTGTGAGCCGGTTCCGAAAGTGCAGAGTTTTGCGTCAAAGTTACAGGTCCATTGCGTGGCTAACTGATGACTTACGGAGAATAGCTTGATAAAAATGTAATGGTACGATACTAATCACAAGGTGGCTTTTATGCAGCAGATTCGCTTGAGGAATATCGTTAACGGGAGAGTAATTAGAACCACTCGATAACTACCTTAATTTGCAAACGAATTTTCAACTTCACCAATGAGCATCCTATGCATTAGGCGCTCGTTGCTGAGGTCGTTTGCTGGATTCCGATCGTGCCATTATCTTTAGACTGGTTGGATAGAGAAGAAAATAAAGGTGGTCGTTATCCTTTTATAGATGTGACTTCGGTCAGCCGTTTCACCTTACAGAGTTCTCCCTTTTGAGAGGATTCAGTGATTAGGCAACCGGCCCAAATACAATCGTCCTGCGGGTTGCGGTTTTTCCCTGAAATTGAATCACAATTTACGTCGATGGAGTTATTTGTGCAGCATCCACTCCCTCCACGAATGTGTGTGTCGGTGATCTCTGATAACCAGTTAGGCCTCAAAACTGGCATCGGCTTCGTTTCCTGTCCTCGGAGAACTTGATTTGGAATTGACATATTGTTTGGTGTCCATATGGAGCTTCTCATGAAGTTAAGCTCCATTTTTTGGGATGACCCTTTGATTTCCCCTCTTTTGTACGAAATATAAACAGCCTAGTGATAATCACTAACATCTGAATCGGCTGCAGGAAATATCGTTGACCTAATGTCAATGTAACACTGAAGATTGTGTGTGAATTGACCTTTATGGAGGAAATGTGGTGGCCTAATGCGTTCCGAATTATCCCCGTAAATTTCCGGATCAAATTGACTATCCTCATTGGAGGAGGTGGGAAAGCCTTAGACGCGCCTGGAGGAAATGGGAAATGTGCTTGCAGGCACCTTTGTCACCCATTCCGCCTTGGAATTCACTGTCAGGCTACGTTCATTCTGTTCCCAAACAAACCTGTTTGACTTTGGTTATGAAATTTCCTCAGTTCCCTCAAGTAGCTGATTCCGAGTGAAGATTTGTCCACAAGAGTGGATCGCGGAATTTCAACAAATATGGTAACACCAGGCCTGTTGAGATCCCTTCCTCATACTCGTACCAAGGTATTTTTTTTAAAAAAAGTCCAGTATTTTCAGTATACTGTAATTGTGTAAAAATATTTACTGGAATGTTGCTTGCGGGTAGTTTACAGACGAAAGCTTGACAGTATGCCTTAACCGAACTATGAGCTTCGGATGCAAGTGGAAAAGAACACCAAAAAGAATTACCCAAAAATGGAAGTATAGATAGAAAGTAACGGTTTAGTGCACGGCTAACTCTCGGCTCTGAAAACGTTTTGGTTTGTCCTAAACCTAGACCTGGATTTGAAAATTTAGCTTCACCTTCTACGGATAATCCTCTACTTCCTTGGATAAGTTCTGAGACTACGAAGCGTTAAAAATCGTTCGCCCTGTCCTACGACCAAGTGCCTGAAGCATCTGACCACGTGGTCACGTCCCCGAATCTCCTGCATCTATCCGGACCATAGACCCCGCAAGCGCTGACTAAGGAATTCACCTCATCTTTGAACAGTGCGGTTGGGAGATCAGGTGGACCGGGATTTCCGTGGTACTTGAGAGAACACATGTAGTTATAGACCTTGGAGGCCTTATGGGGTTCCAATTTCATCGTTTAGGGTCCTTATTCAGTTGTAGAATCCAAATGAGTGACAGGGGGTGGCCACGAGAGTTGTTGTTTAAAGTTCTCAGCCCAGATATCGAAGTGTTCTTTATTCAAGATGGTCAGTCCATTCTGATCCTTGGTTTCGCTCACAGGCTGCTTCTCGGAACCCGTCGCACCGATCAACTGAACTTATTTTCGGACATTGCCGTTCGACCCAAGAATGATAGACGTAGATTAGAGTACTTCAGGCCCGTAAATGTCATTTATCATGACGATATGATACTGTTCCGTAAAGCAGTCGAATGTTAGAATCAACATCATACGGTTTCGGTCGCTGTAGGAATGTGCGTGTGGACGTCTGAACCCATTTTTACCGATTCCGGTAGCAATAAACGTGAGTTTTGATATTTGTGAGGCCTTGTGGCGATATCCTTACTTTGTGTTGGGAATTCCGAGACCTAACTAGAGCCTTGCTGTTTTTCACGGTGTTTATTATTAGCTTTGTCATACTTGCCTTTAGGTTTTAAACATATGTCCTGTCTTGTAGAGCCTTCAATTATCTTCCGATTGCAGTTTATTTTCTCTTGTCAGGTCCTTCGCATTCTGAATTTGGGGTACAATACAGGTGATAAACCTGGCCTCGAGGTTATATTTTTCTTCCCCTTGTTCTTCTCCGTTCGTGCGTGAACGAATTTTCAGATAGTCACTATCTTCATGCGACAAAATTCTACGGCTACTTTTGAACGGTTATGTTGATGTCCCTAACTTTTCACGGTCCTGTTTGAGGATTTATCAAACATTAGTTCGACAAAACTTGGATGTGAAGACGTTAATTACAGGGACATTAGTGCTGATATTAATTAGAGCGATGATGATCATAATGCTGCCTTGTAATCAAGGAATTCCTCACAAGGAACGACATGTTAAAAAAAATTACATTGAAACTTCACCCCCCCCTGGGGGAATAATGCTACTGTTGGCTTGACTGCGTTTGGCGATGCCTAGTTTGCCCCCTGTTTGTAGGAAGCGCTTTGCACGGTTCACATTTCTGCAACGTAAATCCGCCGTAGAAAGTTTCACAGCCATCTCGCCGGAAGCACTTTTCATGCACGGATTAATGTTCAGGTAGAACCAAATCGACTAGTTTGTGAGTGGCTGAGTTTTGCATTGGACTTTGGCCTCATTCCGCTTTCTCCTGATAGCCAAACGCACCGAGTTTCACTCACTGTTCAAAATAACGGAAGCCATAGCATCAGAGCCTAAGTGTCCGCAGAAATATGGTCCTTGCTGGCCCTTGCCCGAATATTTCCTCGATTGATGACGCAGTTGGTCACTCAACGTGCATCACAAGGGCAAGCTAGGCGGTCAGTTGAGAAGTTGGTGTTCGCAGTTTTTTCAGTTAAACGAAAACAGATCGGAAATTCCATCTAGACCATGACAAGAGCTAAATGATGTTAAAGTTTATTTTACTCTCGTCAGCCGTACATTTTTATATTCACTACCTGGAAGCTAAAGTTGAAAAGAACACATTCAGGGGGATGCACAGTAGTCGAGGAATAGTGCCACATCAGACAGGTGTCCTGAATCAATGAATTTTGCGCACACAGACTTGATCGTCTCAGTTACTCAGCATTTTGTCGCCGAACGCGTTTGTCCAAGGTGTTCGATTGTGCCTCGGAACAGCGAAGGGTCGTCGGGTGTCAATGGAATGACCTGTGACCGAATTTGCATGTCCTTGGCTATGCCCGGGTTTGAAAACCACACATATGACTTGCGAGGCTAGCGTGTTACCACTACTCTACCAGAGCACGTTCGACGCATTTGAATTTCCTCTTCGGGACAGGTGAATATGTTCATGCTTGAGTGATATAATTGGTTAATCTTTATGGCAGATCTTTTTTGGGAGACAGTGATCTGTTCTGCCGATGTCCAGATAAATTGAGAGATAAATTGGGCTGCAGAAAGTTCGCCTCTCAGCCTAGTTTGAAGCCCAAGGTGGACTGGTTTAGTCTTAGTTGCTTTGCGGAAAATTGCGACCAAGGGCGGCTGTTAGTTTAAGACTTTTTAATGCTTGATAATATGTCTTAAGAAGCCTTTTTCCCGACAGCGTAGTCACACAAATGATTGCCTACTAATACGTTAGTAAGAAGTTATTCATCATCAGATGAGAACATCTTGTCAGAGCTCACTGATATTCCATCGATGCGCCGCCAGTGTTCAAAGTAACCCTTCAAACAGAAGGGCGTTAGACTTGTCCGAATGGGATGTAAAACATTGACTAGCCACCTCATCAGTTTGTGATAGGGGCCTGCTCCAGGTTTGTGCGGGCTGAGTTCGGGCGAAATGTTCCGGATAGCCATTTTACGATATAGTTCTTTCAGGAACTCTTCCCCCTCGGGATTGCAAGTGTTCCTCACCCTATAGAATAGTGTCTTCGCTAAGCTCGTCTGTCAACCATTGGTACAACACTTTAAAGGTGGATGCACTAACCACTCCAGGTTGTTTAACGGTGGATAGCGCGAGTCAGTTTGTTACCCTGAACACAATATCTAAGGAAGCTAAGCTATCATTCGCCACCCTCTCGATAGACAGAGATAATGTCATGTCCAGAATGTCTGAAGGAGCGTTTTTGATATGTAGACACCTCAGAATGACCGAACCAGACCAGCATCGCGTTCTTTTCACGCTAATTTATGGTTTTCAGGACAAATATCCTTTGCAGTTGTACAGCGGCAAAGCATCAATGTCGACACTGGTGTTACTGTCTATTGGGGTGACGTTAGTGATGAGGAGGAGCGGACGTGTAGGAGTTGAAAACATCGTTGAAATTTTTGTGGGCGAAATCTTTTCAGTTCAACAGATTCACTTTAGTGTGTGCGACAGCAAGCATAATTTCAATTTATGCTGTTTGTCAGGATATTTGCTGCCCTACTTGAATTAGAGTATTTTTTCTAAATTTAAACCTAAATAGTTACTGAACCATGAATAACAAAGTAGTGGGGTGAACTGTATTTGAAAGGGCGTCATCCTGGTTTGACAAATGATACGGATACCTTGACCATTTCACCAGCTACTGGGTAGGACTAACGCACCACTAAAAACTAGGTTCTCCCGTACATTTTCCACTGTTCATACACACTTTCCTTTCTGGACGTGGTTTACCAGTTGAGGTAAACTTGTTCATCCTGACTCTCGAGACGCCAGAGATTCATAAGAGAAATTGGCGCAACTCTGACGCTGTTTTTTCATTGCTACATTTAATACAAATAATTTGTGTATTATCCAACGTAGCAGATTTGGAATTTATGATGACTGTGAGCAGTGCGGAAACCCTCAACAATATCAAAGTACTTGTAATCTTTTGAGGCACTGTTAGGAATCGAATCTCCCACTTCCACGGTTTAAGTAGAGCAAGATAATGTGTGCTTTCTTTGTGGTGTTGTGAACTGAATAACAACAGTTAACGACAACTATACCCATTTGCATACCAAACTGAGGACCTGCGCCTACTTGATGAGTCACAAGAAGGGCGAAACCAGTAGTGGGCTGTCGAAGAGTTTTCAGCAAGAGTTGATTCCTCATTGATCTGATCTATCTAGAACGACACTACCAACCAAAATTGTGCTCTCAACAACATCAGTAGTTCAATTTTCTTGGAATCTTTAGAACGATAAACAATTCTATGCTTTATTGTGATGTTCCCAAGATCAACTTCAACTGTACACCTGTTTCATCTTTACTGGGAATCATCATCAGTGTGTACCTCACGACTCTTCAAATTTCTTCATACTTCATACTTCATACTTCATACTATCAACAAGCTATAAGTAGCTCAGCTCAGCTCAGCGATTGAACCTTCCATCTGAAAAGTCGTCATTCGAGGAGACAGTCAACACAGTACCACGTGATGGGTGTATTAATCATACTATTGAGCATCCGCTCGAGGCCGAACGGTCAGGTGTTGAAACGTTTAGGTTATTAGTTCGAACCACGCTGGGGATTCGGGAAATGCTGATTGGTGATCAGTTCCAATGAGGATGGAATAGCTGTCCACTGCCTTATGCTTTGCGGCTTCACTTCTGCTTTGAGAAATTCCCAAATCTCCTAATATGACTAGCAAACCCTTCAGTTCCTATGATTTACTGTGTGGCACACAGTTTGCTCTTTCCATACAATCGTTTTCGAAGCCTCCTTACTCCAAATATCCGATTACAGACTACTTCACTCTGTAGCAACTTTGCGGGACGACTTTCCGAAACTTTCGGTTGCCCAATGCAAACCCGTGAATCTTTTAAGCTCTCAGAAATAAGAATTCAAGATGCGAGCACAGCGATTGAGCTAACCGCCCCATCAATCCCCACTCGCTTACGACTGCACAACTCTGGTGATCCAGAGACTGCTACGGCGGAACGTGCGGTTCGTCTGGCAACGCCTGTGAAGGAGTTTGGTGTCGGCGTATCCGTAACGAGGCAATTAGAGAGTGAATTTTCGGTTGTGCAACGGGGACTTCCGTTGAAGAATGTGTTCAGCACCAGAAGCTGCATTGCTTGGTACATGTGTTGCCTATACTTAACCACCGTTTGCCGAAGAGAGTGCTGTTTTCCATGCCCAACTCAGAGAGGTGGCCATCCCTTGACCTGGCAGAGGGGTATGAAGGAGATTACAAAACGTTTGGGTGCTGTCGGTGCTACTCGCCTTCCAGGGTGGGGACCGCGTGATCCCCAATGCGTCTGGATGGCAACGCTGCAAAATATGGCTTCTCATCGATGTCAATGGCGTTCTTGTTGTCAGTTTCTATCCAGATTGCCTTAATGAGCGTGTGGAGGTATAGGCACCTCGGAATGATTGTAGTAAGCTAGCATTAAGTCCCTTCCCCATCCACCTTTGTTCTTTCCTTCACAATAAGGCTTTCAAATAAGTCATGGTTTTACGGCAGTGAAGCATCAGTGCTGAACACTGATGTCATGCTGTCGATGATAACGATGATTTAACGTTATAAACATGAGTTATTCCACCGTGGAGCGTCTGATGGATCACGGGCATTTTGCACTGGGTGTGAGCTATCCTCACTTCAGAAGGTAATACAAATCTTATAACGTTTTGTTGGAATCCTAACTGCTTCCTCCAGGTTCCAACGCAGAATTCGCTTGTTTAAATGAAGTCATTTTCACCGCTATCATAGTTTCTGCGATATCACGACATATGTGCTTGCATGTCTCACCTGTCTACTGTTTTTGGTTGAACCATATTTTCAAACCCTTGTCCAGTCATTGCAACAAACGGAGCAAGTTCCCGTAATTTAGGCACTCCTCTGAGTCTGCTATCGCGGCCAAGATAACCAAGGACAATATCATGTTCCCAGTTGAGTCATACGGTTTCGTCATCCAGATATAGAGTGAAAGAACGGTATGGCGCGATTCACCCGTAAAGACGCTCAATTCACAATAGCATCAAATTGTGAAAAGCGGGAGAGGCGTAGTCGTGGACGAGAAGTTCGGAAGTAGTAAATAAACTTACATGGGGGCTTGATCTGGCCATTCTCATTGAATGCTATTGGTACTCTGTACCATATAAAGGTTTTGGACCTTCCTTTTCTCAAAATAACCGCAAAGCCATTGTGTTTCCCGTTGGTTTGATAGGCTTTCTCACTACTTGTCGGGAATCCCATCCAACGAAAGGCGAATACTGTTTGTGCATATGACTTATTCTAGTACTTTGCATTGTTTACTAACCTGCAAGTTCATGTTTCAGATTTTCCCGTGTGTGGATGATGTACGCAACAGCTTGGAGGGGTATGCTGCTGGCGGTTGCCTCCCCTACAGCCGACAAACAGCTGAAAAACAGCCTTGGCTTCGGCAATTTCTCCACCGCTGGCGCGCTGGCCCACATAGTCGAGCGGCTCCACACATCAAATCCTACACACGCATATCAAATGACGGAACGTATGCTAGCTGGTTCTTGTTAACTAGGTGGGTTGACCTCGTTAGATTTCAATGTTTGCTTGGCGGGATATATTTAGTCGCTGAAATTTGCTTGCATTTGACACTTGTGCTATCTCATCCAGTGCTGGCGTTGTTTCATGGCGATGCAGGTCTGATAATACCTTCTTCATCAATAGGTATACAGTACACAAAGTGACGAGGCGAAATCACGTGCGTTACTTTAATGCAGTTCCGTTGCTACAACGAAATCAATCGGTTTCGCCATAATACACAAGAGTTCAAGAGCAGAGTAAGTCAGGAAAAACATCAATTGTGGGCGAACTAGCTATCTGACTACCTATTGAATAATCTCGCAGTGCATGCTCTCAAGTGAGTTAATATACCTTCAAGACTAAAGTAGTGCTTTTAAGTCACTGTAAGGAAGGTCAAATTCCTGAAAATAACCCCAGAATGCCCGGAACCTACTGAAACTCTAAAACTCCACCAAAATCTCAGTAGGGAAGCCGGCAAACATCCAGGCCAGTCCGTCACTCAATCAATTCAGCCAAAGCCGATGAGTGTTCAGGCACGCCACAGAAGCACAGTCGATGTTGGTGGGTGTTCACTAAACGCCAATCAGACATCCTGGATCAATGTCAAAGAGTGTCTTTTAAATAGCGCGAGGTCGTTGTAACTTTTGCACTCGCACACACTCGCTTGTTCGGCATAAAGCTGTTGTGTTCCTTGTCGGCGAGTCTTTTTTCCGGCATTAGGCAGTGGGGCGGGGACAGCAGTCAGGTATAACAGTCACCGTGCTGTGTTCCTCTCCCATACATGCAGTACAGTACTTTCCAATCGTCTGATAGCGTGGAATTGGGCTCCGCCGCAACGTTAGGATAATCATAACAGGGGAAGATATAGCTAAATACACTCATTTGCAAACAAATTTGGCTTTGCGAGAGACTCACCTGGAACCTAGCTGAATCTCTCGTTTATGATGTTTTTAAGATATATTTTGACCTCCCTTCGAAGGCCAACCACCAAATCCTGGTTGACATCGAATACTTTTGTTGCCTCTTCAGGCTGAGTGACCTGTCTTAGTAGGGGTGTTAGGCGGTCTCTTGGAGTGATTACTGTGCGTCTCGGAAATTCAGTACGGTACAAGCCCTGTGTGCGTGTTGTCCAAACCAAAACGTTGCATTCTATGTTCCTTGTGGACTCTGTCGATAAATCTTGATAGTCTCCGGGATTCCTGACTGGAAGCAGGCGATCTTTTGATCTAGGTATGAGAGCAACTGTAGGACACCGCTGTTAACTATTGAGATGCACCAGTAGAATGTGGTTCCTAAAATGGTCATCTAAGCACGCCTCGTCTTGCCATTACATGCGCCTTAGTATTGTGTGGATCAGGCATGAATGGGGTTCTGGGAAGATGAATAAAGCAACTTTGTTCTAGACGGATACCATTGGGATACCTCGATGGCCTGATCGCATCAATTAGTTGTCCTGCAGATATTAGTATCAAAGTGAATCAGCTACATGTTATGCGATGGACCTTTTTCTCGGCCTGTCAGTCAAAGTCTCGCTACTGCCATTCGCAAAGTCACGTATTCCTCATTTGATTCATGTGTGATTCGAATACAAATTATACTACTCCCGCAATATGTTATCACTATTTGAGTGCACGTCAACAATAACGGGGCTTGACTAGCGCTTGCGCGGATCTCAGACCTTGCTTCTATTAAACCCAGATAATGACTTGATAGAACAGGTGGTATAGCGCTGTTTTAAGTTCCCAGTTAAGAAGTTCACTCCTGGAACTAGTCGGTAAACCAAGCTATAACTGATCAACTCGAATATTAGCAGAAAAAGCAAACTGAATGATTTCGACAACCTCAATGTGATGAAAAGAACGTCAGCCGTCCGAAATTGTTTTCTGCGTCAGTAGGTTGGATTCCTTGATTGAGTAGGTCACTTCGAATGGACTGTGGGATTAACAGTCATGCTTATCTACAAGTAATACGCTACTCACCATAGATCTTCTACTCTGGAAAACATCAGACACTTGTTTCTTCCCGGTTTGCAAAGTTGTAAAATAACTCCACATTGGCTAATGCCCTACAGAACTGGAATCTTTGGTGACCTGTCAGGAACGCTGTGCTGTGTAAAACTGCAGTGATTTGAGCTTTTTCGAGCTCATTACAAGAACTAGTTTCTTTGAAAAGACAATACTTAGATATCGGATCTGGTTAAGAAGGTTTGTCTGCTAATGCATCTGATTGGTAGCCACTATAGGTCTTAAGTTGATGCCCCTAAATATCCTACTTCTAACCAACACAGTGGAACGCAGCGGATAATCGATCCCCATCAGGTGCCCCCTTAATTATTCCTTTAGTTTCTATTTCTTTCCCCTATTTCCGTAAACTGCGCAGGTTGATTTTGGGCCAGTGAGTAGCCGGTTGGGCAGGGGAAAAGTGCGTCATATGGACGATTTTCGTACACTATCACCTCGACCCCACACTGAATGATTATCCAGCGTGCAATACTTTATTCAGTTGGCGATTGAGTTTCCTGGAAATACCACATCGTCAGGGCAATATGGTAGTCATCTGAGGAGACTGGAAGTTTTGTTAGTGTTTACTGCTATGTAGACCTCAGATGGTGTCCGAGACGTGTTCCCAATCAGACCACCTTTTGCCAGATAAGACATAACACCACCAACAACATTTTTTTGTCGGTTTATCCGCTTAATTGGTTTTAAACTATGCAGGCCTTCTCGTCATTTTCACCATCATCATTTATAGTGGTTCATTCGGTAGGTGAAATTAAGGAGGGGGTTAGAGGGCTAGTGAGTGTGGTTGTGGGAGCTTAATTTGGAAAATGAGGCTCCCCAGGGTAGATTGACAAATTTCTGGATACGGGCTAACCAAGGACTGCGGCGTGGTGAAGCTGTCAGTGAGTGATATAAATTGGTCCTCAGTTTACCAGTGATGTGATTGACGCTTGCTCTGATCGGAATCATGTATCGGCTAATCGCCACGCATCCGTTTCCTATCCGTTTTTCTGTCTGGTTTCAAAGAGGGCACCGACATGTAGAGAACATGATTCAACCAGTAAAACTATATACTAAAAGTGAGTCAGTTACAATGCATGAGTTATCATTGCACTCGTTTACGTGCTGTAGATTCGTATACCTCGTTACGGCTGGCTGGACACCGGCCAGATAACAGAGTCTGTCCTCGTTGGTATTTGGAAAACGCTATAAACACTTTTCTGTTGTTCCGAACTGCAAGATTGTACTGGACTCGCTACTTTAGTCCGTGAAGCCAACATCTTCATCCAACGTCCCAGGCATCTCTGTGCCTCGCATTACCTGGATTAAACGCCCAAAAGCACTCCATCATGCGGATTACTGATAGACCTTATCAGTAAATTGGTGGTTATCCACGTTAAACCCACGGTAGCCGTCCCAGAAAACGTTATTTTGTCTGTAATGCATTAGCGGTAAGCTGAGTCGTCCACAGAGGTGTCAAGCGCTTAACTTGCTTGTGGTTGTGACGCAGAAAGCTCGTGAATTGTGGTGATCAGTAGGTGGAAAAAGTATGGTGGGTGGCTGCATTGTTCTCCGTTGTACCGTGGGGACCTCTAACACAAAACCCATATCCTCCACGCAGAACTCCTTTTCTTCATTTGTCTGTCCAGTATTTACTATTCCTAACTGTCTTATGTTTCACACTTTAACGCATCCAGTTATCCGCTACGTGTCATTCACACATCACTCAGATCCTCATTCAAAAGACGAAGAAAGTACACGGGTTCCTAAGTAGTCATCATCATCATCATGGACAGCACGACATCAGTGTTCAACACTGATGCTTCGCTGCCTTACAACCATGATTTATTTGAAAGCCTTATTGTGAAGAAAAGAATAAAGGTGGATGGGGAAGGGACTTCGTGCTAGCTTACTACAATCATTCCGAGGTGCCTACACCTCCACACGCTCATTAAGGCAATCTGGATAGAAACTGACAACAAGAACGCCATTGACATCGATGAGAAGCCATATTTTGCAGCGTTGCCATCCAGACGCATTGAGGATCACGCGGTCCCCACCCTGGATAGCGAGTAGCACTGACACCACCAAAACGTTTCGTAATCTCTTTCATACCCTTGTTCCATGTCAAGGGTTGGCCACCTCTCTGCTTCCGCCACTCTTAATTGGGCACGGGAAACAGCACTCTCTTCGGCAAACGATGATTAGGCATACGCAACACGTGTCCCAACCAACGCAGCTTCTGGTGCTGAACACATTCTTCAATGGAAGTACCCGTTGCACAACCAAAAACTCGCTTTCTAACTGCCTCGTTACGGATTCGCCGACA
>SJOL01009829.1:218683-254127 GCA_004794785.1 Opisthorchis felineus
TGATAGGGCAGTTAGCTCAATTACTGTCTCTGATACACAGCACACATCAATGCCAAGTGAGTCCAGTGTGAGAGCAAGATCAGCTTGTTTTGCTGCTTGCTTCAGAGTGCGGATGTTGAAGGTGGTCGGATAGACTGGGTGCGAGGCTTGATCATTGATTTTAAGATGCATGAGGATGTCGGCGCCGGATTACGCGCAGACGTTGCTTGCAAAACCGATGCAGGACAAACGAGGTCATCAGTCCTACATGGACGGCGCATCATGGGCCTCAATGAGACCGCTTGATTTGTAGAGAGTTGGACGTTCTGGACTCACTCTCAGTAAAACCACGCACTTCGCTGCGAATCCCGCAAAACGTTTTCTTATTTCCAAAGGATCCATCGTCGTTTACTTTTGGAATGAATGACAGATTTGTCTGCTCAGTCACCCATTATTATTTCTTTTCCGGCGAATTTAGAACCATAGATTTAATCACGTCAATCGGATCAAAGAGGTCGGACACTCTTGGCTGACCTTATTTTTAAGTGAGTCGCAATGTTTGCGTCACTAACTGAACTTGTGCGACACTCTACCGTCCTGCGACCTTCTGTTTAAGTGACAACGGATACCGTCAAGTGGACGACTCAGGGATAATGATTAGCCGGCTACCTTCAAATTTACTTTGTGATGGGATGATGAGTACTTTAGACATTTGCTTTCGGTCACTAACTATCTCGTGCATTCTTTGCACTCAAACAAGTATCATTAACGTGAGAACGGTTCTGACATTAGGTCACAAAGACCTGGGGGAACTGACGCAGTGATTGGTATACACATACGTAATCAAGACGGCACGCATCCAAAGCGAGCTTACATTCCAGCAAGCCACCGCTTGTGCGCTGTCTAGTGTTGATTTTTACTGAGATAGGATTTGTCCGGCCTGTGGGACGATGTGGGCCGACATCACTTGAGTTGTCAACGCGACGGTCAGCTCATTTGTAATCCGCGTAAGTCAATTAGCGTCGATAATGTAGGGTTGGGATGATGGCGAATAGTCGGGATCGTTTCATGCATTTCAACGAAGATCTGTTACTTATTGGGTTTAGATTTTACGAGTTTTTTTACACTAGTCTTTACAAGGTGTGCTTGCGAAACAGAGATGGTCGGCTAGTTTGTTTGTTTAGGTAATTTCGGTTCACATTGGGTGTTGGCACATCGCTCCATCGAGTCTGCTCGGCACGTGACGCGGGAAGGTGGGGCAGCAAATTGGTCAAATGCAATCAGGAAATATTCAAGGATCAGTGCCCGATCACGTGGAAACACTGATGGATCAAATTCTCTAATTGATTCTGCGACGCAATTAGCTTCACCTTTGTTATTCAGATGTTGCGGTTGATAAATTGGGTAGGAGTGGTTACCAGTGGTATACGCTGATAATGCTTTTTTCCACAGCAGTTACAACGTTCATCATAGTCAAACATGTACATAGCGCGTAAACAGCGGGAACGGGTTTGCGTAAATTCGCGAAAGCAGTGATCACTGGACAACTTTAATCCGTTTCACCAAAACAAAATTAGTATGAACTGCAGGGAATTTATTTGCTACGGCAGTGCGGTTTGCCAAAAGCGCATGCGCATATCTCGGGGTGCGTTACCACTTGATGGATGACATCCACGTTCTAGATTAGTATGCTAACTAGCAATCAGATGGGTATGTGAATCTGTGCTCAGAGGACTCAGCACACCGTGACAGCATTGCATTCAGGTTGTGCGTAACCGTAGAGAGCGACCAAACTAGGCTTGATAAAACACCTTTAACTAAGCAACAATTGTCCAGCTAGTTTTTTGCGTTCATGGCGCTACCTGACTAGGAAATCTTAACAGGCGGAGCAAGCGATCGACACGATCAGGGCATCTACTGGGTCGTCATTCGGGCAGTCAGACAAACCAGTCACATGGCCCAAGTGTGAACACGCTCGCCTGCTCGGACATGATAATTCAAGTGCGTTCGGTGTACTCTGGCTAGCGATAACACGTTCGCCTCGCATGCCAGTTATCCTGAGTTCAAACCCCGGCACTGGAAGGGATATGCACTGCTGGTGGATACTTTATGTTTCATTTTGTCATGCTGATGTTTGGTACATTTTTCCACTGCTTGGGCTCTGTAAATGACCAAAAATCGATACCTTTGTCGGATGTGGGATATTTTTATCCAATACATTCAGAGGAGGAAACTAATTATGCGAACGGTATTTTACCTTTTACTCGTTCACCTTGTTAATCGTTGGTTTGTGTGAGTCGTTTCTTTGTTGGTTGTACAACTTCGTACCGATTTCTGTTGATTATCAGTGCGAACTTGTCCAAAGCCGCTTGGGGTTCATTCGTAAAGGATGGAAGTCAACTTATGGTTCGATCATATGAACTGGGTGTTCTGTTTGTTCCTGGACAGTTTCAGGTAAATTTCTCCCGTTTCTCTCTCGTTTCTCTCCTTCCAGTCACCGTCTGGTTTCTCTGATTCGATTGTATTGGGCATTTTGGTGAGGAGCGACGACCAAGGTTACCAATAAGTGACACTTACACGAACCCTCATATGCCATTTACTTTAGGCGTGCAACTCAATCAAGGAAAGGGAAACAAGACTTCAGCCGACAACTACGGAGGCATCAGTCTGCTTAGTTGCGTTGGCATCGGTGCTACTAAACCGCCTGACGGCTGAAGTGTCCGACGCACGCATCCCAGAAAACGTTATATTCCACGCGGGTCGCAGCACAATGGACCTGATACTTGCTGCGCGGTATATTCAAGAAAACTACCGCGAACATCATCAGCCGCTCCATGTCCGCTTTACAGACCGCAGGGAAGCCTTCTACTCTGCCAACCGAGAAGTACTATGGATAGGTCTTTCCAAAGACAATCATCCATCAAAACTCATCAACCACATCAGAAGCCTGCATGACAGCAAGAGAAGGACGGTGCAAACGGCTTAAAACAATGGAGCACGCTTGCCCCACCCCTCACCGATCTCTGTCTATTGACCATCGTGAATGTGGCTTCGTGAATGACGATGTTGGCGTATAGTTTAAAAAATAGGCTTCATAGACGTCTGCTCGATAATAGATGTTTAGTGCGAGGAGTCTTATGCATTAGACCACCATGTTTGCGAATGAATGCGTAGTGAACTGCGTCGCCTACTCGAAAGGTTTTCGCGCGTCGCCACGCAGTGTAGCCTGAGTATCATCGCCAAGAAGACATTCGTTCTGCGTCGAGTGGATTCACCTTCACCTTTCCACGCACAAAGACTCCAATAGAGTTTAGGAGTACCCAGTGGGCTTCCGTTATCTCGGGAGCACATTGTCTGCCGACTTAATCGTCCACCTTGAGCTGGGGTCCCATTTGCTAAGACTGGTGTGTCTTTTTGCAAACTCGAGTAACGGTTTTGGAGGTACCGTGGCCAGTAACCGATTACCAAGCTGCAGGTCCACCACCGAATGATGGTTCAATATACCATCCTGTACTGAGCATTTACCGGTACAGCCTCCGATAGTTGAGCAGTTTTCACATACATTGGGAGGTGGGTATTTGGTGTTCACTGGACTGAACGTGCGTCGTACACGGAGATTCTCCGACGGCACGTCCTAATGGAGTGGACCGTGGTCCGGAGCTTCAAACTCACATAATTGCTAGAATAGACTTCCTGTTGCCATCATTGCATAGACCAAGCTTAAGAACGTCTAACAGTGGCTGGTCATTTATATGTGCCTAGAGTGCCCCTCATGTATGTTGCTGGCCCCCATACATTGCTTTGCATATTCTGTGAGTATTAACTGTTTGTGTCCACAGCATTGACCTAAGCTGGGCATCAGTGATTAGCCACGGAAGGCTGTGGTTTGTTTGCCAGGCTGAACATTGTTTCTTCATTGCCACATTCACTTTATATCCGGTGTATTACATTGTAATTTATTGTTTTACTTACTTATTGTACTTAGTGAACCACCACGAACGCTGCTACCGATTCACATGAATGTGCCTGAGTTCAGTGTTGTTTTGCTCCATCTCTGTTCAATTAATTTATTAGTTAATTTAGGAGTGTCCGGGATTTGGAAAGCTTCCATTATGAACCCAGACATATTGTAAAAGAAATCACAAAGATTACTGAACGAAACTCAAACTCGTGAAGTCTTGGTTATCACGGTAGTGTCCTGTTAGCTGAGCACCTGCGTTCCAAACTGATTCACCACATTTCTGCTCGGTGGATTAACAGTCGACGTCTCTCGGTGCCACTGGTGTTCCTTGGCTGATTTCCACAGTGGGCCAGACGCATATACGGCGCAGACACCCGAAAGGGAATTAGAGCGAATGCATGTGGAGAATACGAGGAATTTTGTCATCTAAGATAGGAACTCAAACATAGATTTTTTGAACGTAGAAACTGACGTCCTCAGGCAGGACATGGACTCACAATATCTTACTTACAGGATGAGTGCTGTACTAATAGGTGAATATGTGGGGGAATCAATGTGGAACTCAAGGGCATATGCGTAAGGTAGAGTTAGATTCCACGGCAGTTCAGTTGGTGGAGCATTCGTGCTGCAAACGCGAGGTCACGAGTTCGAGTATTGGTTGGCTTTTATGTATTTGAGGTTCTTTTCGAGATTATTTGACTTCTCATCTCTTCTACATAAATCCTTTCTGTTTACAGGCGTCTGGTTTGAAGTGCCGAGAGAATTGGCGTAGACTTTCAACCCGTTTTTCTATTGGGTCTTATTAACTGTCCTTGACCTGTATTCAACTTACTGCTGGGCATGAAGTGATCTTTTGTTTTTTCATCCCTTTGATTCGGCCAACGTCGGGCAAGAAATTTGTCATTCTTTGATCAGACTCTACACAGCGATTACCAGTGGCTACAATCCTATGGGTGTCTTTTTTTCTAGGAGAAAGCCAACTGCTTTCGTCTCGTAACTCCTTCACGAACCACAGCACCTTCGGATTCGTTGAAACAAATTGCTGGAATGAGAACACACTCCATCCCTTTTCCAGTGCCATATGATTTGCCTCCAGTTCTCTATGACACCGATGGTAAGTGTTGACCAGTTTCACAACTTGTGATACATTTTATTTTGTTTTACTCTACGGCATCGGGGCTCCGAAGATTGTTTCTGACAGATACAAAAATAGCATCAAAGTTGAAGGTCTCCAGGGTCGACAATAGAAAAAGGCGAAGGTGAAGGAAGACATATAGGATCTACATCTTCGGGGTTTCTTGCGATGTGCGTGTTGACACGGGTATCTCATCCATCGCCTCGTCAAGCACGACTTCGGATGTATTGACAAAATCTGACCGTGTTACTCACTGCATGAGGCACTCAAACATCATCAACAAAAAAACTGCAAAGTACTGTTCATCCTATCCTTTCTGACAAATCGGACAACCACGTCGTGTTTGGCGGCAGGAAAACTGTGACCATGTACATCGGCATCAAGCATAGAGTACAGGCGATTAGTTTGCAAACTCTTCCCAAGAAGCGAGTTGATTACTACTCGGATTTGCGCGCCAAATGAGTACCTGAAAATCGGAAATAGAGACTTCAAAGAATGCTTCAATATCATTAATATCGTCCTAATTGAAACCTGAGGCAACCTTTGTGCAATACATTAAATCTAACCTTATTATGGACGTGAGGTTCATCTGATATCTAGCCGAGTCTCCCGCCTACCCCCACTTGGTTTGCAAATAAGTATATAACCCTAGTCGCATAATTAAACATTTTTAGGTAGTCCTTGTTCCAGAAGAAATACCTGGCTATTCTCTTTTAGCACACCTACCACCACATTAGCATTCTTCCTGAGGGCAGACTAATTTATGATTTTTAGGTTTTACATCGTTTTTGATTTAAAATAAGTGTGTGGGCTAACAAACCACAACCTATCGCTACGCACCACTACGCTCTCTAACAACGCACTGATGATGTCACCTCGATTGGTGATGAAACGTTTGCAATTAAGTTGCCCAGCTCAGCAAACCAACCAACAACCAGCCAACAAACCATGCCAAGCGTACTGTGTTCATGTACCTGTTTTGGCCACAGAGAAGAGGGCGTATTAGCCTGACGGCGATTGACTATGTTGTGACCAAGACGTGCTTTTAACTGGCTTCGACTGAATCCCGGAAACTGGTAGTTGATTTTGAACTCAGGATTCACATCTACTTGATGTTCGGTTTCGACCAAGTCAACCACAGTTGCGCTTGAAACGCTCAGGCCTTTTCCAAGACAGGCTGAATGGTACTTTCGAACCTGTTCTTGTCCCATAGTTGTCCGACCGACATACCATGCCTCACACCAATAGGAAAAGAGTACACAAACACAGATTCGTCATTCCAAGAGAGCTTCTATTTCAGGTTAAGATCTGCCATGGTTTTTGAATGAAACTGGCTCCTTTGAGTCGCAGTTGGAAATATCCGCTGCTGCGAGCCCTTTAGACTATGGTGCACCTGTTCAGTTGCAAAGTCCTCGTTGAGAGCTGTATAAAAGTGCACTTGGTATCGGTGGCCGTTTTACTTGTTGGTAAGGTGTTTCTCAGGGTATCTGTTTTTATTCCGTTTGTTGACAATAAACTCGATTTCGCTTTCTACAGCGTCATCTGAGTTTATCCTTCCTGTTATCGTGGAAAATGGAGGTTTTCACGTTTGTTGTAGGGGCACAAAAATAGGGAATGGTGTATACTGTCTCGTCCATGTTGGACTTGGTCCACCGAACCCCCTACTCCACCAAATAACCCCCTAAACATTCGCACTTCGAGGATTTTCGGACTTCTATTTTTCGAGACAGGATAAGTCAGCCCCCGAAATGTCGCGGATACACGCTGTGCAAGCATAGCGATCGGATTTCAGGTATGGGAAAATCGCGATCTAGCGTCGGCTCCAATGACGGACTCCGTGGACCACATGGAGACCGACTTGCTTCTTGTCGCTCTTGACCGTACTCTTCCAGTTTTTCAGTTATCCGTCGAGGCAACAACGCTATCTTTGACATGGTGTAGAGCCCAATGTTTGTTTGATTATTTCGACATCTTTCCTGTGCAAAAGATGGCCAAACCGTTGTAGACGCCGTCTTTGAAGGAGTACTTCATGATTGGACGCTTCTCCTAGGAAGGAAACTTTAATCACTGGGAGCACTGAAGGCCTTAGACACCTCCATCTTTTGAATATCTAACATCACGGGTAGAGATAGTGAGACTGTGAAAGCAGTTCACGGGATTACTGTGTAAAATATATTATGACACTTATGTTTACAGACTTTTGGGTAGCGTAGACTCCTTCTTCGTGCGTCGTTTCAACACAACGTATACAAGATACTCGAACTTCTGGGGCAGATCATTGTTTAGATCTGCCAGGAATTCCAAATACGGTGCAAGGTTTGTTTACAGTTCGGCTGTTTTGCACGTGCTATATTGACCTGACTCTGAATGGAACACTTTAGGTCTGCATCAGTTGAACGAACACGACTTTCTCGTTCAGCCTTCTAGGTAGACTTAGGAATTTGCAACGGTAACCTGTCCGAATATGAATTTTGTATGTTATGAGCTTGCAATGCATTGACTGGATGAATTATTATCGAAGACGTTGCCCGTCGACATAACTTCTCTGAATATATATGACACTTTCTCACTTGTCGGTGCGTCCATGAGTGGTGTGATTTTTCGCTCGGAAACCCGGCGTTTACATCAAGTAACCAGCCGATCCACGTTGGACTGTTTGTGGCTAATTGGAAGGTGTGAAATTTCACTCAACTTTTGCAAATATTACTTTGGCAGAATTCGGAAAAATCTGTACGGTGATGTAGAACACGCGAAACAACGGTTTCGGTTAACGACTTCTAAAATGGTTAGCCAATCACAATAAAGAATGACACTAGGGTGTCTAAAGTATGTTTTAATGCTCGCTGGTGGTGGGTGTTTATATCCCAGTCGGACAAAGAGGTGCACCCTTTCTGCGTCAAATAGCCAAGGAATGGAAATGAGTTGAATAGTAAGCCACTCGTTTTTATTCAAATGCGGTTATTTTCTTTTCTCGATCATTTCCAGACGACCCTTGGGTGGTCGATGTTCGCTATTCGGAACCCGATATTTTTGGCCGATTCTGGAGACCGAAGTAAAAACGCTCCATTCAGTGCATACTATCACTCGGACAGTATGCAGTTGGGCTATTGTAGAAAACGTGCTATCCGATATTTCTGTCTATCCCTTCGGTTGGGCTACTGAGTCCATTGTGTTTCCTGAACTTTTCACTTTTGATATTTCAAGGTCCATGGGCATCGTTATAGCAAACTCAAGGGCCAATCGATAGGCGTCATTTTCCGCGGAATATATTCCAAAATCATGTTTCATTCCACCTCTCTCCGGTATTTTTCTTTTGAGGTAGTATTCGTCCCTTCTATAGAGTAAGTCCTCGGACTATACCAAAACGTCTCTTTGACCGTGGTGCATCTCCTTGAGTGGGCTGGCTTCAGTCGACGGTTTCAAAAGCGTTTTGTACTTGTACAACACGAAACTATGTTATCTGAGTATGTTTTAGGTGCTTTCATCGGGTTACGAGCTCGCGGTAGCTCAGACATTAAGGCGGAATGAAAGGCCTGTTGTTCGCACCCAACCTTGGATTTGCTAGTGCTTTAGATGTAACGTAATTAAATTGATTAACAGAAGGTGACAAGCACTAACAAATATCTGTTTTACCAGAATGATGAATACAATAGTTAGGTGCACTTGATGAAAATAGATACAATGCGAAAAATGGAATAAGCCAAAAAGTGACTTTTTCGTTTGAGGATAATTGTTGAGAGTTCCTGAGTGAAGGTCCGGACGCGGGACGTGTCTTGTCTGCAGCATAGCCGCTACACGTGTTCCGTGGTTGTCCGTGGAGACTTGTGGAGCTCGGTTGACTTCCTGTCCTGTGCGCGCGCTTGTGTTTTTGGGCCGAGTTGCATGCCTATTTATTGTGTGTACAGTGTGAAGAGAGGGGTGTCCATTAATGTTTGATAATTGCACGAACATGAATACAACTTGACCTGATGTGATTGAAGTCCGTAAGCCTGGCGCGTGACGCACGTGGTAGCCGCGTAAACAAAAATGGATGGGAAATTGTAGTGTGCATGTTGTCGGCTAAGGTAGCAAGTGGGAACAGGAATTGTCACGTGGTTTGAGTGTTTGTGACGCGTGATCTAGTGAGTGACCTCTACAAATACTGCGCCCCTAGCGAAGGAGAAAAGTAGGTGCTGATGAAATGGTAGGTGGTGTTAACCTGCGTCGATGTGGGATGTGGAACAAAACAAAGCACGAGGGAGACAGTGGACGCGGATGCACTAATCAGATTGGGCAACCGCTACAAATACTCTCCCCCTATCGAAAAGGAAAAAAATGGTCGGTTGAGAGTTAGGTGTCAAGTTGTGATGAAATAGTTGATGTCAACTTGCGATGAAACGGTCTGCCCAGTGTACGTGTCTGCCAGAACGAGTGATGCGGTGAGGTTTTGCAGGGCGTTCGCTTGTAGGTTCTGAAGATGGGCGTGCAGCATTATCGATGGGCACTTTGCGTTGTGGACCGTCAGGGACACTTGATTCAAGAGAGTCGAAATAAGCGGGTTTTAAACGATCAATAGAAATGGTGTCCTGCTTATCACGTAACTGAACAGTAAAAGGTTTCTCATGCCGCGAAAGAACACGAAAGGGACCGGTATATGGAGGTTGTAGGGGTGGTTTAACACGATCAGAACGAATGAAAACGTGAGAACAGGTAGATAGGTCTGGAGGAACATAAAATGATTTGGTTTGTGTTGGAGGTGAGTTATAACGTAGTTGAGACATGTGCGTTTTTAATGTAGAAAAATAAGTAGATGAATCAGAGATAGTTTGACTATCCGAGCAGAAAAATTGACCCGGCATTCGTAATGTTGTTCCGTAAACCAGTTCTGCTGGCGAACAATTCAAGGATGAACGGAACATAGCGCGTAAGTGTAGCAATATCAGTGGCAGTTGACCAAACCAATTAGGTGAACTGTTTTGTGCTCGAAAAGCGGTCTTCAAATGTCGGTGAACTCGTTCAACTAGACCGTTTGCTTGAGGATGATAGGCTGTGGTGCGAATGCGTTTGCATCCGAGTAGTTCAGTGAGATGTTGGAATAGTTGTGATTCAAATTGCAATCCGCAGTCGGGGGTTATAACGGAAAGGACCCCCAAATTGGTAATCCAACCATTTATGAACGCTCGAGCGATAGTCTCGGTAGAAATATCGGGAATGGGGATAGCCTGAGGCCACCGTGTAAAGCGATCGACACATGTGAGAAGGTAGGAAAAACCGTTTGGCAGCGGGCCGACTATGTCTAGGTGAACATGGTCGAATCGGCAGTCTGGTTGGGAGAAAGTGCCAACGGGTGAGTGAGTATGCCGGATAATTTTAGGACGTTGACATCCGAGGCACGTTTTTGCCCAAGCACGGATGTCTTTGTCCATATTTGGCCATACAAAACGTTCGGAACTGAGTTTAACAGTTGAACGTATTCCGGGATGTGAGACGTTATGTAAAGCTCCAAATACTTGCTGTCGCATCGAAAGCGGAACAACTGGTCTTGGGTGTGGAGTAGAGAAATCGCAATCGATTGTGTCTGGTGCAATTTGTAGTGGCAGCGGTTTGACGTGTAATGAAAACGTTTGTCGCTTGACGGCGAAATAATGGGCTCGTCTCGTTGTAGCTGAGCCATACGTTGCAAATCGATCGTGGGAGTTGAGTGAAGGGAGTCAACTGCCGGACGAGACAACGTGTCTGCCACGATATTGAGATGCCCTGATATATGGCGAATGTCATTGGTGAGTTGAGAAATATAATCAAGGTGACGTATTTCGCGGGGTGAATATTTATCAGGCTTGGCTAGTATGGCTGACGTTAACGGTTTATGATCTGTATAGATGCAAAATTCGCGTTGTCGGTGTCTAGATCTGAACATCCTGGCAGTATCTCAGCCCTCGTGCTCCCTTCGCCATGCACGGCCGCTATGCACCAAAAGAGTGCCACAACCGAATGATTCATTTATTTTTATTCTTCGACTGGAGAAGATCTGTAACTTGAAGCCAACCGTAATTTTCTCCGTTCTTCTTGCTTAATTATTATATTATCTTGATTCACAACTTCCAAAAATTATTCTACTGTAAGTGTGGCGTGCTGCAGTTGCTCTGAAGTCTTGTGTGGTGTGTGTTTGGAGCGAGACTCCCGATATCAAGCTAAAACTTCCTGAATCTATTTTGAACGGTTGAAATAATTAGCCTGCTGAAAATTTTCAAGCGAAACTCGCCCTCGGTTTTTACATTCTCATTCGTCGGGTTTCAAAACAATTTGGTTAACGAAGCTTGAGCAGAGTAAAGGAAGTATCCACTATACAATGTAATAGCAGGCAAGTAACTTCGGTGCTCAATAAACAAAAACGTTACCAAGAGAATATTCCTCCAAGTGTGCTATTTCATGAAAGCTGCTCAATATGGGGAAGGAAATGTCACAGATTCCGGTATATCGAGCGGAAGAAAACAAGTCCAACAAGACTTTTGTTGAATGTCGTGAGTTCCTTTAAACTTGCACCGTCCGAGTAAAGTGTAATTTCTAGACATGTTTCGCCCGTTAGTACAGGGACATGTTTATTGTAAGAGTTGACTGTGGCCTTATTTCCTTCGTTAAATCGAAGTTGGGTCCATTCTTTGTTTCAAGCCTGCAATGTGCACTTTTGAAGTGGCATTTGCAACTCTCAGACATGCGTGAGTAGACTGCGATGGTGTGCACTTGCTTCAATTGATTGAAGGTGCATTCATTTGCCAGCTAATGCCAAGAAAACATGGACTGGCACGTGGTTCAGTCAAGACGACTGTTATCTTTTAGAGAAAAAGTTGATACCGGTAAAGTAAATTCTCATATCGACCTTCTGCATAATGTCAGTTGGTGTTGGATCGGACACACATCTCAGGAGGTTCGATGGTGCTAACATTCGAAACAGACAGTGGATATCCATGTCGCTTTCTCCCTGTCTCTAGATGTCTCGTCCAGTTTTCGCCTCCTACGGACCCCGAACATTCATCACATAGACACGCCGGCGGACCGACTTCAGTACACGCGATCATATTGGCTTAGATTGCAAGTTTAATGTGAAACGCTAGCCACGAAATTCTATGCGGACCGATCAGCGAAAGGCGGGATTTTAGGCAATATGGGAACTGTCGAGGTCAGTCGATAAAACTAGGCTTTCGTAGAGATAAAGACGAGATTTCCGGGGAAAATTGCGGTAGACGATGTTCAGGCATGCGTGGCGCATTTGACAATGGAACTGTCAGGCCGATTGAGAAACGAAATTTCCTACATATTGAGGGAAGAATTCAGTTAGACACAATGCTGAAAATATATGACAGTTGAAGACAGAAAGCCGAACGTTGAGCGCAGAATAGTGGGTCATACGTGACCCACATACTTCAATGGTGCTCATTATATTGCTTCTTGAACTGATACGATAATGTTTAAAGCCGGTTTACCGCCTAACTTTTTAATTTTCCTTCAGTTATTCAGCAGAATGGAGGGGAGATTACTCAAGGGACAATAATCGAATTACAGGCTTCTCAGAAGCTACATCATTATGAAAACATTATTTTCTGGCGGATGAACCGAGCGTAAACCACCTGCATGAACACATCGGTCAATGAATCAAATAGCCACGTCCATTGCTCATTTTAGCTTATGTACTAGTAACAAGGAAAATAAATATAAACACCTTGGGGAACACTACTAATAAGTTTAATGAAAACTCTTCGACAACCCGCTATCTTTTTCGCCTTTCTTGGGGTTCATCAGTCAGGCACAGTTTCCGAGGATCCGTCAAACTTGTGCTCTACTTGAACCGGAATTCGACGCAATTGGTGAACTAACTTGGTCTTAACGGCACACTGAACTGAGTATTTCAGTCACTGTATCCTTTCAAAGAATGTGCTGCACTAGGCCGCCTCCTGTTTCATTTGGTACGATATTCGAGATATCAATTCGATTGTTCGTGCGTCTTTGTTTGCGTGAAAACGCCTAAGTAAATATAAAAGTTCCGGAGCTTTGTTTATATCGATTCTTCACTGCATTGACCGATGAGTTAAGCTCAAAGCAACGACATGAACGCTTCAGGCGAAATGGTGATTTGTCACACCAATTTTACCAGCTTTGCGGGTGGAGTTTTCTGAGGGCACGGTGGTCCATGCGGAAGCTCACATGTCCAATTCGTCCACGTGTACCAATTACGATTGAGTGCGGTTTTCAGAACGAAAGACTGTCGTTAATCAACAGCGCGCACGCAATTCGTGTCCTTCACCATAGAATTTATGTGGTGTTTCAAGTTGGGGATAGGCAGCCAACCACCATTTATTGATAACTTGACTTCATTGTTTTTTTTCTCCACGAGAATCACCGAAAGCGCAAAGCCTTGCGCTGTGAGGTAATAGACGTTTGTTAAATTTGACGCCACCGAATTTACCGTAAGGGGCTTCTTTGCACGATTGGACTGCATGATTTATGTGACGTTAGTAGATTTCCCCTTCAAATCGGATTGTCCAGACGCAACACACTACTCCTGAGTCTAGTAAGACTCTTCGACAGTCCACCACCGGTTTCGCCCTTCTTGGAGCGCATCACATAGGAGCAGTCCCTGAGTTTCCGTCAACCTCGTGTTCTACTTGAACTCCAGTTGGATGGAATTCGACAACTTTTCTCCTGCGCACGAGCTTGTACTACGTCTAGATAACGTATTGCGTACCTCGAATGTCGTACTTACTTAGGCCCTGGTGCAGCACATTCAGTTGATGGCGACCACCATAAACGAGAAATTCAGCTGAGTCTCCTGTCCAAACCAAATTGGTGTGCAAATGAGATTATTTTGCTGGTTGGGATGCTACGAGATGTTACGAAGCCTGGAAATGAGGATTAGATGCAAGAGATTCCTTAGTAAGTGTATTCGATCAGGTGTGACTCCGGTTGTCTCACGCGAGTTTGCAGTGGATGAATTCGCCCGTTTACTTGAATTGTCATGTGAAGCTATGCAATCCCACGCTAAATCGAATACCTCCGAATATGCTGACCCACTGGGCAACAAGAGATCATCCGTAAGAAGATTTTATCCGTAGTATGAAATGCTGTTTAAGTCATCCTAGACAGTCCCACATGCCTATTCGACATTCCAGTCCTTGTGTCTTGGATGTTCGTTTAGCTTTCGCCATGTGTGCTTCATTTGAATTCGATACTCTCCTCGTTTAGTTCTTGTAACATTAGGGACGCTTAACCGTCAGGCTACTGATGCTCTTATTATATGAGCTGAGAGTGGGCTTTTATCTTTGTTTCTGTTGGTATCAAGTCCAGTCTTCTGGTCTCTGCGACACATATTTTCAAAGGGACACGCATATTCCCTCGGAAACCGGCTGGAAGCAAGTATGAACTAATTGCGACCTAGGTGGAAAGTATGTTTCTCGACTTGGTCACGAAAAATGTATATGAATTGGGAATTTGTGGGATGGATCATTCCGAACCCGGCACTTTGACACGGAAGGATCGGATGGCTGCGTGCGTGACGAACTGCTGAGGCGAGGACTCAATACAACTACTTGTCGGAATGTGTGAGCTTCCTGTGAATTCTCGCCGACAGCCTATGGCTGATTTTAGTGGGGAACTTAATCGAATCGTTCATAGTTCATTGTCCGCTCTTCATTTACATGGTTAGCTTTAGTGCCAGAACCTTGTTTTATGACTAAAAAAATCGCAATCGGATAAAGGCGTCAGTCAGTATGTATAATACAACTGTATACAACTGATCTTGAAAATATCTAAATGGAACACACTACTCATATGACTGCTGAAAACACTTCGACAGCCTTTTTCGCTCTCTTTGGGGTTCATTAGATAGAAGTTGCTGCCTAAATCCCGTCAGCATGTGAAACGTAAACGTGACTCTATTGGTTGTCGTACAGTCGTTAAGTGTTATGGGATATTCACAGGAATGTACTGACCAGTATTTTAAGGGTTTGATTAGTGATAGCTTGTAAACCTACATAGTATGTTAGTTCAGGAATCATTTAACCTCATATCTTGTTAGTGAAGGGTCATTTTGAGGGGGCAAGGAAACAGACAATTCCCAAAGTTATTGCTTTCTGGGACAGCGTGTCAAATTTTTTTGAAAACCAGTATGCAACCACAACGTAATACAAGCTTCATTTGTACAAGCCGTCTCTTGATATAGTGGTGCCAATTACGACGACGACATTTCACCAACGCGACCTATTGAAGCAGCACGTGACAAACACTTTCGTGACCAGCGTGATGAAAACTGGGAGACGAGGTTGATGGTAACAACGACCAGTAGAGCAAAGGATTATTCAATAGTCAAGTACTCCATTCGAGTTCAATAGGAGAGTATTTTCAAACGACAAAATCGGAGAATTTTTAGGGAAAACCTGTATTGTAAGAGGGTACATTGGTGTACGGGATATTACGAAGGAGAAAGGTACAGCCAGTATGAAAATAGTGGACTTGAGCAAAGTTATTCTGGCTTACTCATACTATGAGTCTTTTAGGTGTGTCTTATATCCTGCACGAAGATACAGCGTTTGAAAAAAACAGTCATCGAAGTTTTCCGCTTGATCGGTCAACTGCCCGAGATATTGAGTTTCCGTTCTGTCCCATTTTGCTGAGTTTTCCTGATAAGTGGGCTAAACGTGACCAAGTGCTCACTTAATATCTTATTTTACTGGAATGAATCCTTCAGCCTTAACATCTTACTGTGGATTAGACAGCAGAACTGCTTATCGTTTTCTTTCTGGACGTGATCTTGAACGCCTCTTGATAGCACGTTGATGATGATGATGATGATAGCACGTTCAGGTTTTCCTAGCTTACAGACCACAAAAACAACCGAAGTCGTTGCGCTTTGCGCATAGTATTCAGCCACTGAAGAGGGCTCTGGGTGTACTCAGACGAGAAAAAAGGCAACCTCAGCCATATGCTCCAATTTTCCGGCGAACGTTTGTGAAATTCTACGGAAAATGGGACATGATGGAGATATTCGCAGACAAACAGATAACTGTATTTTCAGGGATTTTTTTGTTGAAACGTTCTCATTTGTACATCAGGCTGTCTGTCATATCTGACACTGCGCTGAACAACGGATGAATTCAGCGAACGATAATTATCATGTACGACAATTGAAGCGTTTTTAATCCACTCCTATTTGCGTCCTGCCCCTTGTATACCAGAGATTCTGCGTTTTCTACGACTGAAGGTTTACCAAGTGCTATTGTTTTGTGGTGTGCCAGCATATCGGAGGAAAATAAGCTTCCATTTCAGTGGCCAGTGAATAGAGCTTACCACCAGGTACTTAATGAGGAACTCAATATGCCTTGTTCAAATAAACAATTGAAAACGTGAGAATTGTTGAGGAAGTATCGTCATTTAATGTGTTGTGAATTAATGTTTTCCTTGCACCGTAGAATGACATTATCGGGAACAGACACTTCCCATATGCAACTGACTCAACTATGCATCTCTGTTCGTGTCATCGTGTCACTTGGTGTCGCCTGTTCATCCCGGTCACCATCGACCGTTTGCTGGAAAGGTTGCACTTTTTCCCTGGTACGTCCAATCAGAATGTATGAAAATTGGTCAAACATCGGCAGCCATGTGTCTGGCAACCACTAGTTGCTCAGTTGACCTCACGAAATCGGGAGCCTTGGCGACTTGCTATCCGTTTTACCCAGCCAGAGTTGTCTACACCCAAGCGTCTGTTACTCAATTTGTGACCACCTCGGGTTTGACCTTGACTTATGGTGTGCGCCATTTGCACGTTTACAGGATCGTCCAGTAAAACTTCAATATGTTCCCCGACGGCCTGATGATCAGTCCGTGCTTCTTCCACTCCTATCAGGAGATGTATTCATTGGAAATGTCGGTGACCAAGCAATACGGGTCACTGCGCACTGCTGTCCACTCTCTCTCCGTGGGCCCCCAATGTGAACTCCAACACTGCCTCTGAACAACCCACACGCAGGATGAGAAGTATAGACTGGGAATATCGTTATGGGATCCTGGAAGTGTGTGTTAAGCGAATGAACCAAACCATACTACAGAAAATTATCCGGAGTATCTACAACCTATTCAAATTCCACAGTTATACAGCTCTGATGGGAATCTACCAGAAGGCGGGTCATCGGATAGACTTTTCCTTCCATTCATTTGGAATACACAAACGGTGAACAGATCCACATGAGATATTCACCATCTTCGAAGATCCGGCAGCATGTGTATTATTTATATCCCTGTTATGCTGCTTATGGTAGTTTAACTTAGAGAATTGCCTCAAAACACCAGAACAGAAACTCCAGTTGATCTCAGAATTATTTGGTGGATAAACGACGGTGTGAATAGGATATCCGGTATGGGAAACTAAGATGACGAATAGGGTGTGTGAGGGTAAAAACTAGAAACTCAATGCTAGTTGATCTGACAATGAGTAATAGCGTTACGATATGAACCAACCAATGCACTGCAACGTTTGATTGATAATAGACCTTTTCGGAATAATCCTTTAGTGAGTTCGCCATCATACTAAACAAAAAAAAACAGAATATGTCACGGGCAAGTTACGCAATATCACGCAATGCAGGTAAAATTAAAAAAAGTGAATAAATGTCTTACGTGGTTTGATAAGTCTAGTCTATTTCGCTCGGTTTAGTCTCCCACGCCTTAATCTGAATCAGCGTCTCATCATTGTTATGCTTCCAACTGGAATTGCTTCATTGGCTACGCGTACATGGTTGATGTTCACTGACGCGACCACCAGAGGCTACGCCACAGCGGCCCCATGACGTGGAAAGCACGCGCCATCTATTGAACTACAAGCGACAAAGAATTGCAAGTACATTTCTGTTGAGCACCAACAGCGCGAAGCTTAGGGTTTGTGCTCCATTCTCCTTTGATGCGGATAATCTGGGTTTACTTTGTCCAGATCATTCGGATGGGAGCTATGTCCTCACAAAATTCCGGTAGCTGAGTGAACCTGTTCTTTGGGGCTAAATTGCAGACGGACTACCGTTCTGCCAAACTGGAATATTTCATTCGTCATCCTTACAGGTGTCCAGAAAATTCAAATCGTTTGAACTTGAAAATGTTCGCTTATTCAGGCTTGGTAATTCCGGATCACCCAGGACACACGTTACTATCTTATTTCGTGTTTCAGATAGCTGGAGTCATCGTAATCATTACTATGATCGAAGAACGCTGCTATTGCACCGTCAGTTTATATATAGAAAACCAATTGACCTAAAACGAGAAAGGCGTGATAGGGTGAGGCATCCAGGACCAGTCTATGACAAACATTCCAATTACCCACATTTAGCATTTTTTTCTTCAAAAAATAATGTGGATAAAACTGAGTGATAGCATTCATTCAACCTTCACTGGAAACAAACTGCATGCACACCATTCTCCCAAATCATCCTAGCTTAGAGCACTGGTTGAGTTCTTCAAGCTGATTCACGAAGCACATAGTTCCTGATTATCTCATTTCAGACTCGTTGATACGAGCCCTATTCATGTGTAGCTATCAAGCCATCCGTGGTTGGAGAACGTAGTGTGTCTGACGGCTCCTGCAATTCTGGCATTTGACGTTCACGTTTTTTGGCTTCAAATTCTACACTATCAATTGGGCTTATTCAACTTTCCGCATTCATATAATGTTCCACAATCACAAGTATCTCTCCTTAAAGTCTGAGGCTCACGTTCCTGCATCAGGCTTTTACACTTCGAGTACAATTATATGAATGAGTTAAATGGTTCTGGTCGCCTTTTATTGTACCGTCTGTCTACTATCCTCCTCTTCAGAACTAGCCTCATATTGTCCTTGTATTCTAGGTACCCAGAGTTGAGACAAGAAGATTTTATAAACAGTTCTATAGTTTGGTAGGTTATTTAATCAGCGATTGATTCTAACCTAACTGAGGAGGATATTCATTCTGTTCAGAGAAAAAGTTATCCCCTCAAACAACACCGCAATGTTTAGAACACTTCTTTTCGTTTGTTTCTGAAGAACTCCACTCATTGTCACTGAAAAATGCGGCAATTAGCCTGCGCCACGAACGTCTCGTTTCATCAGATATGCGAATAGCAATAGCAGACACACACATACACACACTGCCCAAACTGATTGATGTCGTTGGCACTGAAGCGGAGATTTCCAGGAAACGGCAAAATGTGTTTGTTATGATATCCCTATTCGGATCACGATGTGCTTTTGTTAATCGTCGGTCATACGATGCTCAGCAATTAGTGATATGGGAATCGCTTGCCTCATTTGAATGACTTATACTAATGAGATGGGCGTGTATTATGAAAGTAAATAACACTGCCCGTACTACGTTCGCCGGTCCGCCCCAGAATCCCACACGAAGTATAGAAGCTTGCACTTGGATGCCTTTCTCTATACGTAGTAGACGTTTTCTACGGGGATAGGTAATGACCGTCTGTCCATCCACACTAATCAAGAACGTTAATGAACTGGGAATGGTCTTCCAGATGTGTCAATACAATCGTAAATAACTCGCGGTAGAACTTCATTCACCCCAATGTTCGAACCACTGGAACTTTAGACAAGATTGTATACCCTGATGAACAGTGATGTGACGTCAAGAACGATAAAAGCTGCACACTTCGATTGGATCTGTGCATGCTGCGGGAAGTATGAGCGGATAAGATTGATAATGCAATGAGCAGAAAGTCCAACGAATTGCGTTTTTCAACTTCAGATGGACTTGCAGGAGAAACCTCTATCTGATGAGTGAGAAACCTGAAGCAGAACTAAATAAATTATTCGTATGAGTTCATGTAGCAACTATGGTGTAGTCGGAAACGAGTTTGTCGAATCCGATACATAAAAGAAATAAGTGTACCCTAGTTACCAAAGAATATCTTGTCGATGGTAAACTAAATATGAATTCACCACTGAAACCTATCACAGATCTTGTGGGCGTACTGATAGTGAAATCCAGAGCGTAAAGTCTTATGGTGAAAAATTCCATTTTAATTCCATTTTATTTTGAACAATATCGTTCGTCTGCATTCTGTGAAATTTTCGGCCGTACGCTGATTGGTTTCAGAAGCCTTGCTTGAGGAGACTCCTGTGGCTCGCCCACAGTAAAAAGGATGATGTTCATAGTGACCTTAAAAAGATACGAAATTCACTGAGCTACAGTAGGCTGTTTTGCCACATGTCGATACCAAGGAAGGTTTGTCATGTGCACCAGCAAGAAATGAGTTTATTCGAGTTTATTTACTCGTGTGTGGGGCCAACATTTTTTAAGAACGATTCGCTTGCGAGCTGTGAAATCCCTTGTGAATTCTTTGGAGAATTTCGTAGCGTTTACTGGTCGCTCATCAGGTTGGTAACTAGCTTGCTTTTGTGCGCACTCCAGATACCTCATCCAGTGGTGACTGAAGGGCTTCACAAGCCAACGGCCAAAGTCAGCGCACAGAACAACTGCCACCTGATCAATAATTTTGTTGAATCTGGATGTTTTCCCATAAAACCGAACTCTGTCGATGGTAATTCGTCAGGCGTTGTTCCGGAAGAGTGAGCTTAAATTTTTAGTCACTTTAAATTAGAATTCCATCTTTTAATTGACTGTGAACTAGTTTCGTAACTGGGTTCACTGTTCATTTAACTTTGTTGGCATGTTCGTGATAAAGTACCACCATGGTCAAGTGAGTTTCACGCTCCCAGTTGGCCTTAGTTGATCAGAGCTTACTACGGATAAATTATCCAGAATTGTCATGTATAAAAACGACGGCCAGTTTGTAGTGAAAAACACCCCTTTTAAGTTGAGTGATCCGCCTGATAAAACCACCATTGTTCGCCTCGTGTATGCATGCGTACTGTCCGATCATCGAATCTGTATCACCCTCTGGGTGCATAGCTGCCATGCTACCCGGAGGAAGCACGGTGGTCGAGATGCTGCCAGGTTGCCCAAGCCTAGGCAAGATTTGTCGAGATGGTGAGGTTGAGTTCGAACCACGAACCTTCTGGTCAGTAAGGTCGCGCCTTAATCATTGAGCTATCTCAGGCTGAATCATTACCATGATGTTCATGGTTTTTCGCAACACAAAATGTCGTTCACACAAATCTAACAAAGTCGTTTTAATGAGGATCTCATCATGAGAGTTACAAAATCTCTCATCAATAGCATTCACTCTACGTACACTGCCTGGTTGTGTTAATGGATTACGGTTTCAGCCACTGCGATCTGATTCACCATAGGCAGCCTCTATAAAGCTGCCATCCATCATTCTGATGATCGCGCTGTTTCATATTTAAAGGCGCAATGCATGTTGTACTATAAATATCACTACACAGTGAGTCGCCGGACAAAATGAATGCTTCTAGTTTTTCAAGGGTGTTTATTTGATTCCAACAAGATTCCATGAAGCGGCCCACATTTCTGAACGATATGCAGCTGATATCTTGTTAGCAGCCACAAATTCTACTTGAAGAGATAAATTACCCTGTTGCCCTATTCTGGGGCAAACCTGTGGAAATGTTCAATCTTGTGGAACCGTAAATCTGAGGTATTTCTAACGCATTCAAGAGTTTTATGACAAGTGTTTCCAATGCACATTGAAACCGCAGCTGAAGACGGGCGTTGACTGCCTGATTGTACACCGCGTACCATATTTAATGAGATGCCATCAGCCTCTGAAAGGCCACGCACTTCAATGACCAATGATTTGGTGTCCACGGATCTTCTAAGAGCTCGTCCTTATTATATTGTGGGCCATTTTCTTCTTTAATGATATACGTGATCTAATAGTTTTCAACAACTAAGTTTAGCAAAGGAAATGATTGGGGCTTGCTTAACTAGACGCATAAAACTTTTTTGACTGCTAAACAAGTACTGATATGTCACCTAAGTAGCCTGTCCACTCTTCTATATCTGTGCACCTCAAAACCTCACGACAAAGCCGGTTTCGCTTGATCACTACATATCTTATTTGCGCATTTTCCTGATCGCGACTGTACCGATTTTGCCAATATTTCAAGAGTTTCAGAATATCAATTGTATTTAGTTTTCAGTATTACCAATAGCAATGTAACTGGAAAATCGCCTGGGAGAAGTAGTTCTGACAACGAAGCGGTCGAAAACTATGCTTAAAGAAGAATTTGTTCTCACAGAACGTCGGAAATCGGGACTTCGGCGGGTGGGCTTAGTGGGTGGGTTAGCGGAAGACCCAAAAATTTGCAGAAAAGCTGATCACTCATCAAACCAATTATTGGTTGATACGTATCATATTGCCTCCTAAATGAATATGAGGTTCTTACAGTTACCTATCACTTCTTTAAAACTGGTGCCTACCATAATAAAATTCCCTCGCTTATCCAGTAACGTAGATGAGTGACTACTTACTAACTTTTCAGTACCGTTCACCAAGGGAAACACCGTCGAATACCGAGCCTCCCGATAACTCCATCACTGAAAAAAAACATTCACTTCTAGTGGGTGAGTGGAGAGATTAACAACCATCAGCCGTTTGTCCTGTAAGTCGAATCATCATCTCTATGGCACATTTTTCACACGATTCTCATCTGAGCCTGTATAATTGTAGTGAGGAAAATAACCGTGACAATATCGTGTTGTTCGTACATTATGGTATAGTGATTATGAGAAAACACATGAAGCCTGGAAATATCACAAACGAGAGATTCAGCTGGGTTCCAGGTGAGTCTCTCACAAAACCAAATTTGTTTGCAAATCAGTGTATTTCGCTAACTCCGTGCAATTTGGTTTCAAGTAGAACATAAGTTTGACGGAAACTCGGGGACTGCGCCTATCTGATGAGCCCGAAGTGGAAGGACGAAACGGGTTGTGGGCTGTCGAAGCATTTTCAGCAGCCTTATGAGTACTGCATTACGAATATACATGAAGCTTTCTATTTATCGGTTATTTGTTGGGATAGCTGATAGCTATAATAAGTAACATCGTGAAAGTTCTAAACGAAAGGAAGAAGTGTCACTGCAATTATTCCAACTTCTTGATGAAGCAAAGGCTCCTTTTTGGAAAGAAACATCCAATCGCACCTCGTCCACCCGCTGCGGCACGCGTTTTTAATATAGTTTTGGGATAGGATATGATCGATTTTCAAGAGGGCGTGGGAAATTTGTGTCACTTTCCACATTAGTTATGTAACATCCTGGGGTAGGGAATAGGCAGGTCAACCGTAACTTGTTGAAACTCTTAGCAACCACAGATAAACAACATTGATAACCTTCGATCACGATAAGGATTTCACTGACCGATGTGTGTTTGCTCGCCAAAACTTGTCTGTTGTCCGACATAGCTGATGAAATACACGAGATAATTGAATTTAACCTATCTTATAATGGTACGTTTTGTTGCTATCGTGATACTCAAAAAGTGAACCGGATTTATGAGGGATGATGTAGAATCCTGAAATCAAGGATGTATCCCACAGAGCCGGCTTCAAATGCTGCTCGAGGTCACAGACACCAGAGGAGAGAGAGGAACACGGTGAGTAAATCTGCATTTTGGATACTGGACAGTTAGGACATCAGCATTAATGCCCATTAATAACTGATGGGACGGCAGGAAACATGGGTCTAGTTCCTGGTCATTTGAAGCACAGCATAAGTACAAACGTACGATCAGCAACCGCAAACCATAAGAAGTCAGAGGTCTGTAGAAGATGGTTATAGCAGACACTTTGATTATCCCTTTGTGGGAACTAAGCTAATTGGTCGGAGCATTTGAATGAAATTACGGAACAAACGAAACGGTGTATTGCGATAGCAAAAGACGGAAAAGCTCGGTGCGGGTCGTATGACTATATGCAGTAGACTAATGAAGAATTACGACTCCAAGTAAACATACTGAACGGACGGGAGGGATTATAAGCAACTAGTGGTCAGAACGTTCATCCCGCGCCCCAGGACATCACAGTTCGGAATGCGCAACACGCTGTCACTTGTCAGGGCGAAATGTGCTACGATTACATACAGAGAGATGCGATTAAGCGTAGAATCAGAAGCAGAGTAGAGAGCCTTTTTGGGCGTGCTGGATAGAATAA
Source organism: Opisthorchis felineus (assembly GCA_004794785.1). Lineage (NCBI taxonomy): Eukaryota > Metazoa > Platyhelminthes > Trematoda > Opisthorchiida > Opisthorchiidae > Opisthorchis > Opisthorchis felineus. Next base: position 242,836 of record SJOL01009829.1, read on the forward strand.
CCTCGGCCATCGGCTCGACGAAGCGAATTCGATCAGTTGGCTCGTTACCCAATAGAATTCGGACTGAAATTCCGCCCTGACCATTCGCATTCGGCTCCATGCACAACCAAATTTTCCAACTGGGAAGCCACTCACTCGTAATGGTTACAAATATGGCGATGACTGCGAGACCTTACTTTTTTATACTACTACTTTTTACCAGATAAAGACTAGTCGAATCAAAGAATGTGTTGGATTGCTGCTGTCCGCAAATCGCAACCGGAAGCAAATTCCGAGCATGGCGCAACCCATGTTGTGTTCTAGCGTTTGATATCGATGACAAACTGGTTAATCGTGGACCTTAACTATTGAGCGCCACGTTTTCAGATGTATACGTTGCGGTAATTCCATTCTGTGCCAGGCAGTGGCGATAGGAAGAGTTTGAAAGGTTTGAAAGCTGGTTGTGGAAGACCAGTCCGGGCCGTTTTAGTCGGCGAGGCGGGATCAATCAGAGGAGAGGTAGAGTATCATGACAGCATTCCCTTACACCGCCATTGTCCCTGCAGTGTCCTCAAGGAGCTTTGTTTGAAGGCCGATTTCTGATCGTTTCCATATTGTAAAGTGGTTGGAGAACGTAGTGTGTCTGACGGCTCCTGCAATTCTGGTATTTGACGTTCACGTTTTTTGGCTTCAAATTCTACACTATCAATTGGGCTTATTCAACTTTCCGCATTCATATAATGTTCCACAATCACAAGTATCTCTCCTCAACGTCTGAGGCTCACGTTCCTGCATCAGGCTTTTACACTTCGAGTACAAGTATATGAATGAGTTAAATGGTTCTGATCGCCTTTTATTGTACCGTCTGTCTACTATCCTCCTCTTCAGAACTAGCTCCATATTGTCCTTGTATTCTAGATACTCAGAGTTGAGACAAGAAGATTTTATAAACAATTCTATAGTTTGGTAGGTTATTTAATCAGCGATTGATTCTAACCTAACTGAGGAGGATATTCATTCTGTTCAGAGAAAAAGTTATCCCCTCAAACAACACCGCAATGTTTAGAACACTTCTTTTCGTTCGTTTCTGAAGAACTCCACTCATTGTCACTGAAAAATGCGGCAATTAGCCTGCGCCACGAACGTCTCATCAGATATGCGAATAGCAGTAGCAGACACACACATACACACACTGCCCAAACTGATTGATGTCGTTGGCACTGAAGCGGAGATTTCCAGGAAACGGCAAAATGTGTTTGTTATGATATTCCTATTCGGATCACGATGTGCTTTTGTTTATCGTCGGTCATACGATGCTCAGCAATTAGTGATATGGGAATCGCTTGCCTCATTTGAATGACTTATACTAATGAGATGGGCGTGTATTATGAAAGTAAATAACACTGCCCGTACTACGTTCGCCGGTCCGCCCCAGAATCCCACACGAAGTATAGAAGCTTGCACTTGGATGCCTTTCTCTATACGTAGTAGACGTTTTCTACGGGGATAGGTAATGACCGTCTGTCCATCCACACTAATCAAGAACGTTAATGAACTGGGAATGATCTTCCAGATGTGTCAATACAATCGTAAATAACTCGCGGTAGAACTTCATTCACCCCAATGTTCGAACCACTGGAACTTTAGACAAGATTGTATACCCTGATGAACAGTGATGTGACGTCAAGAACGATAAAAGCTGCTCATTTCGATTGGATCTGTGCATGCTGCGGGAAGTATGCGCAGATAAGATTGATAATGCAATGAGCAGAAAGTTCAACGAATTACGTGTCTCAACTTCAGATGGACTTGCAGGATAAACCTCTATCTGATGAGTGAGAAACCTGAAGCAGAACTAAATAAATTATTCGTATGAGTTCATGTAGCAACTATGGTGTAGTCGGAAACGAGTTTGTCGAATCCGATACATAAAAGAAATAACTGTACCCTAGTTACCAAAGAATATCTTGTCGATGGTAAGCTAAATATGAATTCACCACTGAAACCTATCACAGATCTTGTGGGCGTACTGATAGTGAAATCCAGAGCGCAAAGTCTTATGGTAAAAAATTCCACTTTAATTCCTTTTTATTTTGAACAATATCGTTCGTCTGCATTTTGGGAAAAATTTCGGCCGTACGCTGATTGGTTTCAGAAGCCTTGCTTGAGGAGACTCCTGTGGCTCGCCCACAGTAAAAAGGATGATATTCATAGTGACCTTAAAAAGATACGAAATTCACTGAGCTACTTTACGCTGTTTTGCCACATGTCGATACCAAGGAAGGTTTGTCATGTGCACCAGCAAGAAATGAGTTTATTCGAGTTTATTTACTCGTGTGTGAGGCCAACATTTTTGAAGAACGATTCGCTTGCGAGCGGTGAAATCTCTTGTGAATTCTTTGGAGAATTTCGTAGCGTTTACTGGTCGCTCATCAGGTTGGTAACTAGCTTGCTTTTGTGCGAACTCCAGATATCTCATCCAGTGGTGACTGGAAGGCTTCACAAGCCAACTGCCAAAGTCAGCGCACAGAACAACTACCACCTGATCAATAATTTTGTTGAATCTGGATGTTTTCTCGTAAAACCAAACTCTGTCGATGGTAATTCGTCAGGCGTTGTTCCGGAAGAGTGAGCTTAAATTTTTAGTCACCTTAAATTAGAATTCCATCTTTTGATTGACTGTGAACTAGCTTCGTAACTGGGTTCACTGTTCATTTAACTTTGTTGGCATGTCGGTGATAAGGTACCACCATGGTCAAGTGAGTTTCACGCTCCCAGTTGGCCTTAGTTGATCAGAGCTGACTACGGACAAATTATCCAGAATTGTCATGTATAAAAACGACGACCAGTTTGTAGTGAAAAACACCCCTTTTAAGTTGAGTGATCCGCGTGATAAAATCACCATTGTTCGCCTCGTGTATGGATGCGTACTGTCCGATCATTGAATCTGTAACACCCTCTGGGTGCATAGCTGCCATGCTACCCGGAGGAAGCACGGTGGTCGAGATACTGCCAGGTTGCCCAAGCCTAGGCAAGATTTGTCGAGATGGTGAGGTTGAGTTCGAACCACGAACCTTCTGGTCAGTAAGGTCGCGCCTTAATCATTGAGCTATCTCAGGCTGAATCATTAACACGATGTTCATGGTTTTTCGCAACACAAAATGTCGTTCACACAAATCTAACAAAGTCGTTTTAATGAGGATCTCATCATGAGAGTTACAAAATCTCTCATCAATAGCATTCACTCTACGTACACTGCCTGGTTGTGCTAATGGATTACGGTTTCAGCCATTGCGATTTGATTTACCATAGGCAGCCTCTATAAAGCTGCCTCCCATCATTCTGATGATCGCGCTGTTTCATATTTAAAGGCGCAAATGCATGTTGTACTATAAATATCACTACAGAGTGAGTCGCCGGACAAAATGAAAGCTTCTAGTTTTTCAAGGGTGTTTATTTGATTCCAACAAGATTCCATGAAGCGGCCCACATTTCTGAACGATGAGCAGCTGATATCTTGTTAGCAGCCACAAATTCTACTTGAAGAGATAAATTACCCTGTTGCCCTATTCTAGGGCAAACCTGTGGAAATGTTCAATCTTGTGGAACCGTAAATCTGAGGTATTTCTAACGCATTCAAGAGTTTTATGACAAGTGTTTCCAATGCGCATTGAAACCACAGCTGAAGACGGGCGTTGACTGCCTGATTGTACACCGCGTACCATGTTTAATGAGATGCCATCAGCCTCTGAAAGGCCACGCACTTCAATGACCAATGATTTGGTGTCCACGGATCTTCTAAGAGCTCGTCCTTATTATATTGTGGGCCACTTTCTTCTTTAATGATATACGTGATCTAATAGTTTTCAACAACTAAGTTTAGCAAAGGAAATGATTGGGGCTTGCTTAACTAGACGCATAAAACTTTTTTGACTGCTAAACAAGTACTGATATGTCACCTAAGTAGCCTGTCCACTCTTCTATATCTGTGCACCTCAAAACCTCACGACAAAGCCGGTTTCGCTTGATCACTACATATCTTATTTGCGCATTTTCCTGATCGCGACTGTACCGATTTTGCCAATATTTCAAGAGTTTCAGAATATCAATTGTATTTAGTTTTCAGTATTACCAATAGCAATGTAACTGGAAAATCGCCTGGGAGAAGTAGTTCTGACAACGAAGCGGTCGAAAACTATGCTTAAAGAAGAATTTGTTCTCACAGAACGTCGGAAATCGGGACTTCGGCGGGTGGGCTTAGTGGGTGGGTTAGCGGAAGACCCAAAAATTTGCAGAAAAGCTGATCATTCATCAAACCAGTCATTGGTTGGTACGTATCATATTGCCTCCTAAATGAATATGAGGTTCATGCAGTTTCCTATCGCTTCTTTAAAACTGGTGCCTACCATAATAAAATTCCCTCACTTATCCAGTAACGTAGATGAGGGACTACTTACTAACTTTTCAGTACCATTCACCAAGGGAAACACCGTCGAATGCCGAGCCTCCCGATAACTCCATCACTGAAAAAAACATTCACTTCTAGTGGGTGAGTGGAGAGATTAACAACCATCAGCCGTTTGTCCTGTAAGTCGAGTCATCACCTCTATGGCACATTTTTCACACGATTCTCATCTGAGCCTGTATAATTGTAGTGAGGAAAATAACCGTGACAATATCGTGTTGTTCGTACATTATGGTATAGTGATTATGAGAAAACACATGAAGCCTGGAAATATCACAAACGAGAGATTCAGCTGGGTTCCAGGTGAGTCTCTCACAAAACCAAATTTGTTTGCAAATCAGTGTATTTCGCTAACTCCGTGCAATTGGGTTTCAAGTAGAACATAAGTTTGACGGAAACTCGGGGACTGCGCCTATCTGATGAGCCCGAAGTGGAAGGACGAAACGGGTCATGGGCTGTCGAAGAATTTTCAGCAACCATATGAGTAGTGCATTATGAATATACATGAAGCTTTTTATTTATCGGTTATTTGTTGGGATAGCTGATAGCTATAATAAGTAACATCGTGAAAGTTCTAAACGAAAGGAAGAAGTGTCACTGCAATTATTCCAACTTCTTAATGGTGCGAAGGCTCCTTTTTGGAAAGAAACATCCAATCGCACCTCGTCCACCCGCTGCGGCACAGTTAAAATAGGATGCGTTTTTAATATAGTTTTGGGATAGGATATGATCGATATTCAAGAGGGCGTGGGAAATTTGTGTCACTTTCCACATGAGTTATGTAACATTCTGGGGTAGGGAATAGGCAGGTCAACCGTAACTTGTTGAAACTCTTAGCAACCACAGATAAACAACATTGATAACCTTCGATCACGATAAGGATTTCACTGACCGATGTGTGTTTGCTCGCCAAAATTTGTCTGTTGTCCGACATAGCTGATGAAATACACGAGATAATTGAATTTAACCTATCTTATAATGGTACGTTTTGTTGCTATCGTGATACTCAAAAAGTGAACCGGATTTATGAGGGATGATGTAGAATCCTGAAATCAAGGATATATCCCACAAAGCCGGCTTCAAATGCTGCTCGAGGTCACAGACACCAGAGGAGAGAGAGGAACACGGTGAGTAAATCTGCATTTTGGATACTGGACAGTTAGGACATCAGCATTAATGCCCATTAATAACTGATGGGACGGCAGGAAACATGAGTCTAGTTCCTGGTCATTTGAAGCACAGCATAAGTACAAACGTACGATTAGCAACCGCAAACCATAAGAAGTCAGAGGTCTGTAGAAGATGGTTATAGCAGACACTTTGATTATCCCTTTGTGGGAACCAAGCTAATTGGTCGGAGCATTTGAATGAAATTACGGAACAAACGAAACGGTGTATTGCGATAGCAAAAGACGGAAAAGCTCGGTGCGGGTCGTATGACTATATGCAGTAGACTAATGAAGAATTACGACTCCATGTAAACATACTGAACGGATGGGAGGGATTATAAGCAACTAGTGGCCAGAACTTTCATCCCGCACCCCAGGACATCACAGTTCGGAATGCGCAACACGCTGTCACTTGTCAGGGCGAAAAGTGCTACGATTGCATACAGAGAGATGCGATTAAGCATAGAATCAGAAGCAGAGTAGAGAGCCTTTTAGGGCGTGCTGGATAGAATAACCTCGGCCATCGGCTCGACGAAGCGAATTCGATCAGTTGGCTCGTTACCCAATAGAATTCGGACTGAAATTCCGCCCTGACCATTCGCATTCGGCTCCATGCACAACCAAATTTTCCAACTGGGAAGCCACTCACTCGTAATGGTTACAAATATGGCGATGACTTCGAGACCTTACTTTTTTATATTTTGTAACTACTTTTTACCAGATAAAGACTAGTCAAATCAAAGAATGTGTTGGATTGCTGCTGTCCGCAAATCGCAACCAGAAGCAAATTCCGAGCATAGCGCAACCCATGTTGTGTTCTAGTGTTTGATATCGATGACAAATTGGTTAATCGTGGACCTTAACTATTGAGCTCCACGTTTTCAGATGTATACGTTGCGGTAATTCCATTCTGTGCCAGGCAGTGGCGATAGGAAGAGTTTGAAAGGTTTGAAAGCTGGTTGTGGAGAACGAGTCCAGGCCGTTTTAGTCGGCGAGGCGGGATCAATCAGAGGAGAGGTAGAGTATCATGACAGCATTCCCATACACCGCCATTGTCCCTGGAGTGTCCTCAAGGAGCTTTGTTTGAAGGCCGATTTCTGATCGTTTCCATATTGTAACATTAGGCTGCATGAAGGTTTTGGCGCCGTCAAGACGAATGCCTGTGATAGGTATTTTGGGAGAACAACCGTGCCAAACAGTTGGAGGAATCCACTTAGTTCACGGGCTTCCAGTTGACACAGTCGGCTAGACTGATGTTCATGTTGACATGTGGAGAATTTGGTGTGTTCCAACGCAGTGAGCGAAGTCTACTGGCTGATACGATCAAGGATACACTAAACTTCTGTTGGAACAATGGTATCATCAGTGGAATCAAGATCCGTAACTCACACTGTATGCCGGAGAACCCTCTGATAACACGCGACATTATTCAATCAGTTAGCCGTCTTTGTCGACCACCGGATTTGAATAGGCGCCTTGGACTCTTCCCCATATTTTCGAACGCAGGCTTTTGTACCTGAGTAGTAGGTTCAGATGAGGTTGAATAGCGTACTTGCCAAGACATATCAGAGACATTTCCTTTCGGTAAGTAAAGAGGAACAGCAACAACTATGTTTCAAATCGCACGTTAAACTATGAACATGAAAACGTTGACTATTTTGATTTCTTTAGGAAACACACAAGATCGATGTAATGTCCGTTGAATTTTGTTTAAGTGAAAGGTAGATGAAACACTTTGTGGTAATCTTATTGGCGAACAGCTGAGTAGATCCCTACATCCCCGCGGGAGATGAGGATCAGTTGTTGGAGGTTCCTGAGTAAGTGTCCCGAAGTAGGATTTAACTTGATATCATTTCATATTGAGCGAGACACAACACAGCACAACATAGTCCAAGAATAAAGAGGAAAACGCCTATACAAGTTGTTTCAGAGAAAAGGATACCTAGAGAATTTCATTTGGGGATCACTCAGGAGACCTAATTCGACTAATGCCATAGCACAAAATTGAAGCAAACGAGCCACATTTTCATGCATCTAGAACACCGCTGAAATGCCGCCAAAGCTCTTATGACAGCATAATACGAGGGTCGCTTACAAACCTACGAACACTTTGCGGAAGGTATTATCGGAACCTAAATATAAAATTAAATCCAAAAATTAAGGACAATATCATATAAAGGATCCAATGCAAGGACTGCGACAAACGTTGTGTAGGGTACACGGGAAGGAAGCTGTCCACCAGAATACATGAACATGGCTACAAAAAGGCTCGACCAATTTGCTCTCGTCTCCATACAGAAAGATCAGGAAGGACACGAGTTCGACCTTAGAGGGATTAGCATACTGACTCAAGTGAGAACGAAGAAAGGACGTAAAATTATGGAAGCGCGGTACTTCGCCGAAGAAGTTACCAGCAAACATGTCGGAATTGACTCTATTTAAAAAAACATTAAGAGCAAGAGGACGCCAGAAACACAGAGCTCTGAGCTGCACAAGCAACCAAACGGGGAACATCTCAAGGAAACTGGGGAGCCCGATTCAAACGAACCCATCAAATTCATTGATAGAGGGGTGCAGTCAACAAACCAAAGTACCAAGTTAACCGGTGGGCGCAGGAACACCAGTCGTTACAATGAAGAAAATAAGCCGGTACAACCACCAACCGATATCGAGAAGATCGGACCACAACGCAATGCAAATCGAAAAGGGGGCCAATCAAAGCGAGAGAAGAAACTACTAAGAATAGAAGACATTGAGACAACCAATCGATTCAAATCAACACAGACCACATGGATCACGAACGGACCAAAAATTCACGAGAAGCGCTGTCACCCAGCTAGCCAGTAATGTTAAGAGATATCAGACAATATTCAAATGCCATATGAACGCACGCAGGCACAGAACAAATACCCCAACTACGCACTTATGATGTCTCATCGTATGATGACGAAACGTTTGTAAGTCAATTGCCAAGCTCGTCGAACAGATCAACAACCAATAAACTTACCCGAGCTACCAATATTTCGACTTATTTATGGGTCCTGTTTGTGGAGGCTGGTTTAGCGTCCGGTGTGAACAGGTTGATCGAACGTGGGATTTTTTTTCGTTTGGTTAGTTGAGCCTTAAAACAGGAGATACCCAGCCCTCAGGACACCAATATTCATGGACTGTGAGCTGGGTATGGTTTTCCTCTTGCTAACCGTCCGGTTTTCAATGGGTTCCTACGAGGAATTCATAGGGCATGTGTAGCTATAGGCCTTTGGTTGGAGTCATTGTGAACTGGTTGAAGAGCTGTATATTTGCTCCGGTATGTGGAAATGGAGCCCTCGGCTATCGCATAAACAACGTACGTGTTAGGAATTTGAAGCTTAAAGCTACTTGATTCCTACTGAAGGAACTGAAACCGGCGTGGTCTCTAATGTGGACAGTTTAATGTCAAAACATGTGGTAGTGGTTGGGACATCTTGTCAGCGTTTCAATGGGACGTGACTATGAGGAAGGCGTAGCCAACTTTTCGCTGGTTTGTTATCATGTTTTCTGACTACAAGCTCCCTGAGTCCTATCGTCAGACGAGATCAGTGTGCGCGCATTGATCTTTATTAAATTTTGAGTTATTCATATGCATTTCTTAGGGGAAAACACGTATACGATTTTTGTTTCCTAACTCATACGGAGCTACCCGGGTGTTCGGCTAGTGCGCTCACTCGCATATCCTACACACAGAATTTGGTAGACGCAGTTTTTGACTTGTTTAGATTCGACTGCTATGTTCGCTATTACAAGGTGGTGTTGTATGGCGTTATCGATCTGTAATTACGTTTATCTATCTCGATCCCGAAGAACCTTTGAGAAGCTGTCGGAAGTACCAAGAATTCCGAAATTTACCACCGAGTTTGAGTCTCTTTGTCTTGACGTTTGCAGTTATTTTTAAATGCGTCTTTTGACTTAGTCAGAACATCGTCTCAACCCGCTAAATCGCTCCACTTTTATTGCACGTTTGGATGAATTCGAATCTAGTTTTTTGACACGATTCCCCTAGTCAGAGTCGGATGACTGCGCTCGGAGTGATAATGCAAAGTGTGGGTTTCTCTTGAGCTCCTGCTGACAGATTGGCATTAACAGAGAATTGAAAAACTCACAGTTCATCACCCGCTCTTCATTCCCTAATGAATTTTATTATTGAAGCTTTGTTGTCTTGTGGCTGACAATATCACAATCAGATAAAATCGTCCATCAGAATGTACAATGATGTGTATAACTTTTGGTAAAATTACCAGTGGTAATTTTACACGCAATATTCAAAAGATAACATCGTTTTCAGACCTCTTATCCGTCTGTGGTCATGCAGCTTTAGATTGTTTACAGTCAAAATGCCGTTTTTCATTTGAAAAATAGATGAGGGCAAACACTGAAGTACAGTCTATGAAACTAAGGATGACGTCGTACAAATGTTTGATTCGAGGAGCGGCAACGAATGGCTCTGTCAGTGTTTCAAAATCTCCACCTCGATCTTACCTTTTGCATAGGATTCTCATCTGAGCCCGTGTTACAGTATCAAGGAAAGAAATTTAAAGTTCACGTACTGCACGTAGTCTACCTCAAACCAATCTAGGAGTTCAACGGTATGCGGAAATTAAAGACATTAAACTTTGTGCGCTTGAATTATCCGCCAGACTGGTTTGTTTGTTAGGAACACAGATCGAGCTGATTGATTCTACCAGTTTTCCAATTTTAACATGTGAGGTTATTCTGACAGAGTTGACGGCCACATGGAAGATCACATGTGCCAATCATCCATGTCTACCCGTTGCGCCATAATTAGTGTGTGGTGCATTTTTAGTTAATGAAGCGGGGTGATTTAATCAGAGGAAAGAGTAAGGGAGCGCGCAATTGGTAACATTTGCCATGGAATTGGTGTAACATGTGTGCGGAAATTGACAGGATGACTACATCTTTTTTGACAGCACAGGATAAATTCTCTCTTCGTTTTCCGCGAACCTTCTGCAGTTACTGAAAAGGAAAAGGTCTGAGCCATCAGGGGTCAGTCTTTTTGAACGTAAGATACCGGCTCACGCTTATTTTGAGGACCAGATTTTCCTTCTTTTCAAGGCTGTTATTTTCATGAGTTGGCTGATTTCTTTTTTACTGCTTCTTGTGTCATCCTCAAGATGGTCTTCGGAATCACCCAGCTTCGTTTGTCTATTGCCTTCTTCAGCTTGTTAAATTCATCTTCAACCAGTACACTGCCAGGGAAAAAAATGGCTCCGTACAGGTCTATGTTGACTGTAAAAGCTGACAAGGTAAAATTGCTCGAATTATCCCATGGGAATTCGAAATCCAAAGAAATTTTTGAATCTTGTTCTTCTGCCGCGTATCATCCACGAGACATGTTGTCTGCGTCATTCATCCCAGACGTCACCGCTATCCTCCTCTGACGTGAGCAATCATTCAGTGAGTCATCCACTGCTTACCCCCATGGCCTGATGTTTTACCCATTTCACCTTGAGCAACTCAGATGGAGACATACTCATTGGAAACAGTGAAGGCGTTTATCTTGGGGCGATCATCCGTTTACCCCTTAAACCAATCGTCGGGCTGTCTGCGCAATCTGCGAGAAAGATCCACAGTCCTCGGAAATTCTCAGGTCACAGCGTAGTTTCAGGCATCTACCAGAAGATG
>SJOL01009829.1:255479-340871 GCA_004794785.1 Opisthorchis felineus
GTGCTTGGGCCACATAGTTTCAGTGTATTTTTCTGCCTCCCACAACATAGTAAGATGTATGTGTTACCGCAAGGCAATGAACTTGGTTTCTATTTTCAACCCAAGGGTTTTAGGGCTTACAAGGCAAATGAAGTCCATCGAAAAATCAGATCATACCGGGTATATTGCGCTTGGGTGTCGTTGTCTCACAGTCTGGATAACAGCACAACAAGCGAACGTACTCTAACCCCAGCCACAACCGCATCCTGGAGCCTCCTAACACATTTCATTCCTTTCTCACAATCATATTTTGCAGACATTTTGGTTTCCACTACTCCGAATTATACATGACAAACCACGCTCTTCAAGACACACTGTAACTCGCCGTGTGTCACACATGACTGGGTCAGATTAGCCCATAGCGCTGGCTGCGTTCCTCACGGGGTCCTACCAGTTTCTCGTTTGCTGATCCCTCCATTGTGAAGCCATCGCATACAGCCACTTCCAAATCTGGTCCTGTGACATCGACGGAACGAAATCGAAATATACCTCAAATCCTTCGAGCTGTATTTTTGTTCAGTTTTCTTTCGGTATCTAACAATATACATTTCTTAGGTCAAAATGACAAATGCATTTCTGTCCTTCGTGATTTTATTGTTCACTTCATCGGAGCTAATCTAACTTCCAAAGTACGTATTATGTTCCACGACTATCATTTGCTCTCTTTGATATATGAGATACATGTTCAACGCTGTATATCCGGTTGCAAGATCTAACGCTTTGTGAGTGCAAGGAGATGTCTAAATGAGGGTCACCTTGATCAATCTTCCTAGTAGGATTTTCGATTTGCCCTCACTTTCAAAAAAATATGTTGGCTATTTTATCTATGCCCAAACCACGAAATGTTGTTACTTATCGTGGGCGTCTGTGGTTGAAAAATTCGACATTTACTAACAAGAGTGTATCTTTCGCCCTAGTTGAAAAGCTTACGTCAATGGGGCTGATTGGCATCATGAGAATTATCGTGGTTGTCCGTAATTAGTGCAACACTTGCCTCGGAATCCCACACAAAATTACCGGAGCTTATAAAAAGTTGGTTTGCGCTGTATGTACAAGAGTCATTTTTAATTCCGATCTTTCTGGTCGATTTCCCTTGGGAATATGTAATGATTAGCTGTCCCACTCCGCACGAGAAGAAAGAGGGTGGATGGACTGGGACGCGCTTTCCCAGTAGTTCAATACGATCATGAGTAACCCTCATTAGAATACTTCAAGTTCTTTGCAACCTTACGGATGACTGTGTATCCTGATAAACTGTTAGGACGTACAGTATCGAGGAAACTTTTCGCTTCGGTTCGGCTTAGAAGTTCGGTCTAAACGAAATAACTAATACCTTTGGCTTACAATTACGAACGTTTATTTCGAAAGAACAAATGACCAAAGAATACAAAAGCATTATATGGTTAACAAAAATGGTAAGTGGATGGTAAAGAAGATGAAAAAAGTTAGGAAAATTCATCGATCCAAAACCTCCAAGCCTGCGCGTTCTCCAGAAGATTGATGACAAATTTCACTCAAGCTAATCCGTCAACCGTTGCTCCAGAAAAATGAGATTAAACTTGGAATCACTGCAAATTGGAATTTCATCTTTTAATTAACAGTGAACTTGTAACAATCAACTGAGGGCTGTGGAAATATTTGTGATAGGTAACTATGCCAGGCAAGTGAGTTGACAGTATCGAGTTAGGGCTACTGGAACAGTATGGGTTGCATCCATATGCATGAAAGCCGAGCAACAGTTGTGATGGAAACTCCCAGCCACAGTTCATAGTTCTTTGTCTTTTTTCTACGTCTTTTTGGAATCTCGTATGGGTGGGAGTTAGGGCCAATATGTAAAAAAAACGTCATTGGTCCGTTGAAGCGTCACTGATCATTTGATATTCTTGAATCTCCCCTGCTGTGCTAATTACAAAGCCTGGTTTTATGATCTGCTTACACTCCAGATATGAGTTTCTGATAATGGCTAAACCACTGAACGTGTGTGCACTGTAGTACGCTAGCGACGGTTTGCGTTGAAACGAATATGGCTCTGTGTGCAAGCCCGCGGGGCAGTACACACCCCAGGAAATAAGATCCACGGGCAAACATGCGGAGGACTTCTCAAACCATCAGCCAGGCTACAAGTGATGGCACGGCATGACACGCTGACACTAGATATCGATTTATCATCCTGGTACTGCTTCCGTCAGTTGCTTTAGGTTTCGGCGTAACACCGCACCTCCAACACTATTGCACCTGGAGATGACCGGTGTGGTTTCAAAAGGGAACCCGGGGGGATTCCATCATTCACACAAATAGCGATTCTGTCATCTTCAGGAGGACAACGCAGCATTTTGCGAAACTCACATGACCGAGGATGTAATGGGGAGATAAGGCCCTTTCAGAATGGCTAGTTGGTTTTGCAGCTTTGCAACGCTTCCTGTCTCAGATCGTTTCCTCCACAGGGACAATGCAGTTCAGTAGACCGTTCTGTCAACTGCCAGGTGCTCCCAAGATTTAAAATGCAGTCGCTTCAAACTTATCTGAAGGCTGGCCAAATAGCGGAACTTCGTGCCTCCCCAATTTTGTACTTCATTCTTCTTCTTCTTCCGTACACAAGTGGTTGGTGATGCGAGTTTCGGCCATGCAATGTGCAGTGAAAATAAGTTAAGGGACTAACTTGGTTGTGTGAACTTTCAGAAGGCAAGCCTAGTAGCATTGCTCGAGTACTCAATGGTAGTGTCGACGAGTAAAGTTTTACCATGGGATGAAGGCAGCATATGGAAAATAGGGTGTGTGAAAAGCCCAAACCAAAATGAAATGTATATGAGTGTGTTTGTCGAAATCTGTCCAATTTGGGTTCAAGTAGAATACTGGGTTGATGAAACCTCGGGGACTGCGCCTAGTTGGTGAAACGGCCCGAAGTGGAAGGGCGAAACTAGTCGTCGGCTGTCAGAGTTTTCAGCAACCTTGTGAGTAGTGTATTACTTCTATGCAAAAATTAATGTTCGCAACCCTGTGCTCTTGTTCAAACTACAGAAATATTCAAGCAAATCCATGGAAACATAAATGAATGAATGAAAAATTTCTCAGTATGCCAATCAGTTGTCAGTAAATAATAGATTCTAAAATATTGTTAGATATCAGCCATCATATTTGACAAATCCTCATGAAGCATGGCTTTCATTTCAAGGGAACCTCCGATAAAGACCACAATAGACATCCAACAGTTAAACGACTGTTCAACATTTTTTCTGCCACTTTATTTCATTTAGTTGCAATCCTGGTTTCGGAAACTGTTGAGCTCTGTGAGCTTCTGGCAGAATTATTGTTTGCTAGAATAAAGCTTCCCAAAACTATGTTTACACTGAACCAGTGTATCGCACGTGTCTACACAAATCTCGAAATTATCCATCATAGTTATTCTGCCCATCCGGTGCACCCAGAAACGGGTAGTGCCTTGGAGGGATTTCCTTCCTGGGAACGACACAGATGCTGGATAAAACTATGCTAACCAAGAAACAGAGATTTTATCCATCTTGTTTCCCTCGGTTTATTTCTTGGACATTTCAAGTGAATTTCAAACTGGTTCACTCCATCCTCACACTAGCTGATTTGCGTGCGTTATCCCCAAATAGACGTCAGGCTCATACCAAGAAGGATGAACGGTTCTCGGACAAAAGATGTTACACGTTTTCCACTGAGTTGTCTGTTTGCTAATACAGATCCGCTTGAGGCAACTAAAAATGTGTATTTATACATATAGTCTGGTGGTTCTGGTTTGTTGTCTTGATGAACACCGGTTGCCGCAAATTCACGCGTATTGCTTAACATTGTGGACACTTCAGTACTGTGATTTTAATCGAGTCACCTGTGCTTCATTTGATTAATATAAACCAGCATTTTTTGGTTCGAACTGCAGTAGACCGTAACTGCCCTGTTTTAGGGCCTCATTATCTGCCTCACTTCTCTTTAGCCTTAAAACTGCTATGTCTTTTCCTTAACCCCTCCGACTCAAGTTCAACCATGACCGTTCCACAAACTGCTTTGTTTGCGTTTCTCAACAACTGAAAGTCAGAATCGGATAGCTCCGACCTCTTTGTTAAAAATCATTTGCGATCGCATTTCCTCACATGACTCAGCGAAAGAACTCTGGGTTTAAAGTCCAGTCCTAAAAATATCCTTCAGGAAATGCAGCCCACTTCCTTCCTGTTATTAATCACCTTACAGAACGTTTGGCCAGAATGGTGAAACAACTCAAAAGCCGTGTCCATCACAGGGGCACATCCGTCTTCATAAGGCCTTGGATATTCTTCTTGCCCGTGTTAGATTCGGCATTATCTTATCACGTGCATTCCATCTTTTTCTTCCATAAATCTCACGCAGCTCACTGTTTTTCGAATTTTTACCGATGCGTGTTAATGGACTCCCGACTGTGTTCAACAGAACTAGAAGACTATTTGAAACAAATCAACTACATTTTGAAAAGTTCACAAGGATCACTGTGTTTTCCGACTTCTACACTGCTTGCTTCATTGCGATTCACAGTATTCTAAAACGTGTTTACCTTGCAGTTCAAAAGGCACAGTTCAAAAACCCAAGTTAGAATATGAGAGCGACGAGATGAATCGTTAATTGACCTCGGCTCCAAGTGACGTGTATCCTACTACTCATTTGCCTCTGGTGTATATCATTGGAATAACTTCATTCGTAAGGTTGCAAGTACTTCATTAACTCTCCCTGACACTCACGTAGACTATCTGAACACGCGCAGTAACAAGAAAGCAGATATTTGAAGAACAGACCCAGCGACTGAAAACTCGTCAAAAACGGATGATTTGGATGATTGTGCAACAAAATCACACAAACTTGGGGGCAATTCGAACTCCGCAGTCTCTCTCCTGAACCGATCATAGCATCGACATCTGCTAAACAGATCGTCATTCTTGCTCCGAAAATTGAACAGGAAATTATCGGTGACTAATGATGCCACACTTGTTAAGAAGTGGGCGCCGAAATTATACACGCAAAAGATTCCAATGCAAATTTCATGATTAATAGGACTCTGACGATATGGTTGTGCTCCACGTTTTCTTCTGTGAAAGAATAACTTTTTTGTGGAAGATTTTCTATGGGAAACATTACCAAAAACATCATTGTGTACTTTGATGCAGACCGTTTCGCGGCGGTTTTATTTTTACTGCTAGCGCAGTATCGATAAAAGATGGTGATGCAATGGAATAGCGAGGAGGTGGTGAAGAATTTACTTCAATTTTAGTTTCATCAACGCAAGACTGAACAAACATCCGTTAGTTTCCAAGTGACTACTCACATGGGTAAGATTTGATTACATCGATATCAATCGCCAATTTCTGCACTGCATGCATGATGGGATTACACCACATCACGAACTGAAAAGAAATGAATCGAGGTATTGCAATCACCGCAAAGTATTCTCATCACGACTAACTGCGCATTGACGTGCTCCACTGATTGCATCTTATTTTTCGAATTAGTCGTAGTGCAATCACTAAAAGTGCTTTTCCGAATGGAACTGGTTTGCATGTGTGTCACCAACGGTTGACGAGTTGGAAAAAGTTTGCCTAAACCAATCTAGTTGGTATAAGTTTGAATACCACCTTGTGGAATATCCTGAATTGATGATAATTCACGGTTTCGCACATCGACAATTGTACTATACAGAATTTTGTATATACCCCTTCCTACCTTTTTTAAATTAATCATCATAGGGCAATGAACAAAGCGATGCTTTTGAGGAGATGAACCTTTTGAATACAGACAAGCTATTAGGTAGCAAGAGTTGATTCTGACTTTTTGATGATAGTATTTTGTAAATCGTTAATAATCTATAATTTGCAGGCTTCAGAAGAGCACTGTTACCATTATGAATATCAACAATAACAATCTGTGCGTAACGGCTTGCAATTTAAGCAATTAACTGTTCGGCCAGGAGTGGCTGTTCACAGATGTGATTAATTCGCACTTAAACGGAGTGAGCACCACTCATGGTTCATTGAGCATATACTGGCGATAAGACTACGAATATAGGCAGGAATAGTCAACGTCAAAAAATTGCATTGTCGCGCATGAGGATTTGAAAAGTTTGTTTAATTGAACTGGGGACCAAGTAGTCTCAACTGAAAGATAAAATTGAAATCTTGAGACGTTTGCCAAATTTCGTCTTTAAATCCTAAGAGGATTAGACTTAAAATAGTGAAATTTCGCCCGTCGTGCTGAATTCGAATTGAAATTTGAGTATAAATATATCAGAGTGACATCCAAGTGTCTATGGATTTGTGGCTGCAAAACATGATGGGCATGTATGTAAGGTAAACAGAAACCGTTTGTAACTGGAGCAGTTATAATAGACCTTTAGGAAGTCCAAACATACAATACTCATTTGGAAACTGATCCGGCTTGAGCAACCAAAAGAGGCTTCCGTCCTGCCTGAGAGCGGGTTCAGTCATTGTTTGGGTTTTGGGTGGGCGTTCATTAGAATGCAAATGAATTGACTGAAGTAAGCTTCGCTCGAAAATGGGGGGAAAAGGGTCCGATTAGTTTTATGGTAGATTAATAAGACAAAACAAACGGGTCTACTGGTGAGTGTAGGTTTTCCATCCAGACCTTGCTGAAACAGGCAGTAAAAACCATTGGGGTGGTTGAATGGTGAATTTGCTTAATAGAGAAGCGTACCAAACAGGAAAAGTGTTTTGCCCCAAATGTATGGTGGAAGCAAGCAGTAGTCACTCAAAACGTTGGGTTTGGGGCATGAGTTGCGCAGTAAAGTAAACAATCGGTAAGCCCAGTCGCCCACATCAAGGTGGTTCGTGTCAAGTACACTTTAAGCCTTTGCAATCTGTTGGCTTTCATGTACTGTACCGTCACAACTGGGCTAGCTTGACTGTATAATGAGAGAGAATTAAAAGACAGGGCGGATACTTAACGCACACAAGTATACCTTGTCCTTAGGTGCATCATTTTTTGACAATTGTAACTGATAAGATTCCGGATCGTAACAGCTTGACAGGATAATTGTTTACAGGACTCTAGGTTAAAGGGGAGACGTAAAAAGGTCACAAGCTTAACACACTATCTGTAGAGTTGCAGAAAAGTCTTTGGCAGCCCACTACAAATTTCGCCTTTCTTGGAACTCACAAACTATGCCTATCCCTCAAGTGTCCATGTGTTGAATGTGAGATGACCTCATGATAATTCCCACAGTCATTTGCTTACTCCGCCTATGTACTTTTAACCCCCACTCATTTTGTTCTTTGTACCCGCAATTTACCTTGCCGCAAAGGCCGTCCCGTCCGACACTTGTGTATTAGCATGTGCGTCTGTGTGCGAATGCGCGTTGCTGACCTACTGACTCATGCGCGCTGCTGACCTACTGACTCATGCGCGTCTCGATTTCTGAGCCTGCCGTGACTTGTTTTCTCATGAGTTCCGTGTGATCGCACCGCCAATGAGAATCACGAGACTGTCGTCGGAAGGGACGACCGCAACCCACACTACTGAGCCAACACTCCGCTCACCGTCGTCTGGTCTGCGGACGTTGACACTGCACTGTGCCGTACAGCGACAGACTTGTACACTTATTGACGCTACGGACGTGGACAATTGAGGTCTGTTGTACATTTGCTTACCCTTGTGTAAATAGTACCGCGGAATTTCGAACCCAATTCTTCCTTTTGATATTCGGGATTGACAAACCTACGCGTCACTCAAAGTTCCGTATCGGGAACCTCAACACCGTGATACTTAAGTCCTACTTGAACACCAAATAATGCGCAAACGGTGAAGCAAGCTCATGTAAATTAATTTGGTCCTGACGGAAGACTCAAGTTACTATTCAAATGAGTGTATTTCACTAGGGATACGAATATTGTTCAAGACAGAGGTTGGTTGATCATTCACGACTGCGGACAAAACGGAATGAGAGCACACAACATTGGGCACTGGAAGATTTTGTGCTTCAGTGGTATAACCACGTAAGAAACGCTCTTAAGTCCCTGAGGATCACGAGGATCGCTTTGCTGAAGCTGCTGGACGGAGGAGTGCATACAACTTCACGGGTAACTGCAACAGAACAGTTAGCACAGTTTCCTTTGAAAACGTCGCTAATATATGTAATCACCAGGGTCAGGAGAAAAACACTGCTCCAAGAATACTACTGAGTGTCCTTGGTGTGGCAAAAACGGACCACCCTTTTTGCCTAAGTGCGGTCCTCAATCTGCGGTTGTATGATTTGTTTGCCTGCTTCTGGGAGAAGGAGACCTTCCCAGACAATTAGGGATAGTCGGTGATAGTGCTATTTTCAAAAAAATGGCTCGTAGTGCGTGCGGTAACATCAGGGGGCTCATCTTCACCCCCGGTCGTAACGAGGCTGTTGGCGTCACTTGTGCTTCGTCACCATATGGTGGCTCGTGAAATATTGACTCAATAATAGAAAGCGGGATTCCGGCCCGGTAAGGGTTGCGTCGACCAAATCTGCACTCTCCGTCAAACGCTAGAAAAATATTGTACGTATAAACGCCCCACAATTTTAGTATTCCCGGATTTCCAAGGCGCATTCGACTCGGTTGACCAGTCTGTTCTCCTTAACACGATTGCTCAGCAAGGAATACCCCGGAAGTTTTTCAACATTATACTTTCTTCATATCCTCAGACTTTCGGGCGTGAGAGTACACAGAGAGCTCTCCAGAAGCTTTCGTAAACAAAGTGATGTCCGTCAATTGTGCCCATTTTTTCAACTCCTATTTACTTCCCTGGTCGACCAGATAATGAAACCAATACTAAAAGGTCTTCAAAATCCCGGTGTTTAAATAGCCTCTGACGATAACCTTGTCGACGTGGAATATGCACACGATATCATTCTCGTCTTCGAAGAGGGGCAGATTCAGGTGTCTCTGGATGAACTGACCAGTCACCCCGTCGTTTGAGGTGCACTTCGCACCCACAAATCGTAAGGTCATGGTGATCGACTTGTAGTCACTGAACAGGCTACTTACAATCTAGGGAGAGGCACTGGAAGTTGTGCAGCGGTTCACAAAACTTGTAAGTTGTATGAGCTCCGATTGTAGTGTGACAACTTGGGTCAGTGCACGAATTTGCAAGGCTCGGATGGCGTTCGTTAATTAAGGGCACCTATGGCTTCAAAGAGGAATATCCCTGGATCTCATGGGACCTGTGTATCAGGTTAGAGCGTGGGCAGTTTAGCTGTATGGCTGTGAGACTTGGCCTGTTAAAGCAGTGGAATTGAGACCTTTTCAGGTCTTCTCAGAACCATAGCTCGTATGGCTTCGTGTCGGCAAATCCGTAACGAAGTAAATGGAAAGCCAGTGTTCGGTTGTGCAACAGGGACTTTGACGAATGTGTCCAGCACCAGAAGCTTTGTTGTTTAGGTCAGGTTTTGCGCAGGCCGAACCATCATTTACCGCTACAATATCTAGCTGCTACTCCACATCAATGGCGTTCTTGTTGTCATTCCCCTACAGATTGCCTGAATGAAGTTCTAGAGGTTTAGGCAGCTCGGAATGATTATAATAGGCTAGTAGTAAGTCCCTCCTCCATACATTTTATTGTTTTTCCTCACAATAAGGATGTCAAATAAATGATGGTTGCATAGCAGTGAAGCATCGGTATTGAGCACTGATGTTATGCTCTCCATGGTGATGATAATGACGGCTTTTTTGGTTTTGACGGAGCCATGAATAGATTAAACATACCCAAGATTGTATCTCACTCGTGGAGGTAAACACGGGCTTTCCGACGGAGTACTTCCCACGTAGCTGGAATGTTTAGAAAGTGGATTCAGCAGCGCAATTTTTCATCCCTTTGTGTTTCTTTTTAGGTTGGAATACAGGGAGTTTGTACATGTTCCAGATAATTTTTTGCTTGTTTTGAGGAAGGGCGGATGCAATATGTCTGATATGCTTTTCTTCGGGCTTTCCAAGGAATTTGGAACTAATCGAACGCGAATTAAATATCGCAATTCCTCCTTGACATAAATCTTCCTATTCTAAGAAACGGTCCACAAAACGCTCAAGACGTCCTGTTCTTCTTCAGATTCAGCTGAAATGATATTCGCTGACCATGAGACTTTCTGGCGGCTCATTATCACTCTGAGGGGCTTACTTTATTGCAATTGGGAGCGTAAGGTCCACTGCCCATAAGTTCCACTTTCATGTTGTGTTTCGGACAGTTGCAAGTGTGTGAGATTAAATATGGATTGAATACTTATCAAAATGGGTCATATCTGAGCTGTGCTATGTGATATCCAATTAGAAATAGGTATCTACACATAGTGGTTTAGGATTACTAGGCGATTTCCTCACCGTTTTTACGTCAAAATATTCCAATACATATTATCTCAGTACCATTCACAAGATGATTTTACGTCTGGTTTTAACAGGAGATTAAATTGAATCCAAGCCGAACCTCAGGTTAATGATATTTTTTTAACTGAATGTGATGTTCAAAGGCCTCCTCAGTACATTGTATCGACGGAAGCTGGGAGAACGCCCCTAAGTGATTATGCCAAGAGTGTGGACTGTCTAAGAGTTTTCAGCAAACTTGTGAGTAGCTCCCTTCAACAATATGTACTACAATATCTTGGATCTGAAACCTGAAGCGTGTTTTGTGCAGCAATTTCACTTGAATTAGAGCATAAGTGTGACGGAAGCTTGGGAGCTACGCCTACCTGATTAGCCTCAAGAAGGGCGAAAGCGGTAGTGGGCTGCCGATGAGTTTTCAGCAACCTTATGAATAGTGCAGCACGTTTAAACGATGTATCGCAATATTTCAAACATCGTACCAACTGGGATATAAAGTGGTCTGGTCACCTGTTTAAGAACTTTATAAGCGAGAGATTCACCTGAGCTTCGGGTGGGTCTCCCGTCAAAACCAAACTGATATGTAGATGAGCGTATAAGTCAAATTTCCTGCAATTTGTATTCAATTAGAACATGAGGTTGACGGAAACTCGAGAACTGCGTCCACCTTATGAATGTGAACGAGAGCTAAACCGTTCCTGGTCTGTCCAAGAATAATATGAATCGTGTGAATGATGTTCCGTCATGAAAAGTAATAACATTTTATTGCTCATCAACACGCGTATAAATTTTGAAAAAAATTCCTTAAGAAATCTCGACTTGAATTCAACCACTATGAAGAAATTAAGATGAGGTTGTCTGCCTAATAATATTTCAAAACCTTAGCACTAAAAAGCGGCAGTCATTGCCGATCAAACATCATCCAGGCTAAGGTCTGAAATCAGACCTGTCAGAGTTGGTTGTGCGTATCCAATATTCCGAAATATGAACTGCTCACCCTACTTTTCACCTATTTTGCATAACGTCATACATTAGTCAATTTATAGGGCAACAAGAAAAAAGTTATTTTACCCTTGACTGCAATTGATTGTATTCTTTTTACTGAAATCTCTGCTAATGCTGGGGTCCAAATCGGTTGTAAGGTCGTAATGAATCTTATTTGTTTAGACACTGAGTGGGTTGATATAATGTGTAGCAATTTACGTATAGGGAACTTTCCTATGTGAATAGAATAAACCGGGATTATTGGAACACTCGACCTCAGTGTTTAGCCCCAGGCAATCAAAATGGTTTTTAATGCTCAAGAGCTATTGTCTAGGTAGTCATCAGTCATATGGTCAATCGATGCTTTTCTATAAACCTGACTTGTCTCAACAAACTCTCAGAATGTGGTGCGTTAAATACCCATTTAGCCGAAGAAGAGAAATGCAAGTGTGTGCGTTTAGTTACATAGCACTATGCCACCACTGGTGTTGCCAAATTAATTCACTTAAAATAGCATAAAACAGTAAGATGTAACTCTCTCTTGGATAAGGAGGGACCTGCTGAACCAATGTGTTGCGGCTTTCGTGATGAATTTTTAGTGTTTGCAAATGCCGATAGAGCAGACCACTTTCTCCTTCGTCTATCTGTTACTTTGTTTCTACGGAATATGTTGACTGGTCCAGTTTCTCAATGGAGAGACTAAATGGTCTAGAAACCCATTTCATTCAACTTGGCTTCGTTTTCGTAATACGCTGAAAAAAAAACCCAGCATAAACAACAAAAATAGCGTAATAAAAACGACCACAAGGATCAGCAACAGAAACGATTAGGATTATGAAATCAAATGGATCGTTTCTTAACCATAGCCTTCGGGTTCGTTTCACACGACAGGGTGAGGACGGATAAACGTTTGGAAACAGCGAAATTTCTGTGTTTAACCAATTTTCTCACAAAATGCGCCCCTCTTAGTAGAGTACTGCACAAATTCCGATGATTTTCTGAACACGTAACAGTCAGAATATAATAATTAAACACATAAAACTGATATTAAACATTTTGGAAATCTAAAAGCAAACCCGAATCTAGTTGAATATTTCAGGATTCGACCAATCCCTTTCACATAATTGGTCATATACGGAAGCCTTCAGACCATTTATGAGGATGTGTGACTGTTTAAACAAACCTCTTTCAGCATGGATTAGACAAATAAAGTACCGACTGTTTCTTGCGGATAGCGCAGCATTTAAAAAAACCTGTTGATAAGAAAGCATCTTTCTGAATTTTTAAAAGCTGATAATAACTGATTGAATATTCATTGCTCTGTAAATGGAGAACTAAACTAGTGAATTGTTTGATGTAGTGGCAAGCAGGGTGACCCCACTAGGTGTGAATCGTTGGATAAATGCCTGAACCCCAAGAGAGACAACTTTCGGTACCGTCGGAGGAGAGTGAACTTATAAGGTCGAATTTGTAGTGCATAATGAAAGAAAGAACTGAGGTTTTTAATCAGTCCATTTAAGTTGAGTGATTGATGTTCACATGGCGACCTTGGAGCATAACGAGTCTTTGCGGAAGTAAATGGAACGCTTTCGAGTATTGCGTGCAATCTTCAGAACGAAGCCAGTGTGTCAATCACTCCCCACCAAATGAAACAATTTTTATGGAGTACTCGCATTCAGCTTGCATTGTTTTGGCAGTGGTGAGAGTTGTTGTTGGTCACGTCAATAATGCGTTTCTGGTTCGACGTTCGTCCATTAAAAAATTGGCAGTCCTAAAAATACGGCAGAACATGCAAAATCCACAAACAGAAAACAGTATTGCGGAATAAAGTGAGTCATGTCTGCCGGTATGCGGCACTGAAAGCCTCAACTCTGCTGTCACATCAATAATACTATATTAACAAGAATTCCGGAATTCCGGATGTAACTAGCGTTGGATTCTACAAGAAACCAAATGCAACGATATGTAGTGTGTACTAAGGAAAGTTTAGAGCAAAAATTCAACTGATTAGGATATGATGCTTCATTTCGCTGTTTTTCACTCTTCCCATCATGCCTGTCCCTAGTACAAATATTGGGCTTCGGAGATCGGGTGCGGCAGATTTGCTTGTGTGCGTGTAAAATAAAACAACCCTTCTGATTTACCCATATTCTGCAACAGTGCCAACTGACTCAGCCTGCTTCTGTCGTCTGAAGTCAGATATGCATCACTGTTCAGATTCCGGCTCGTCACATTCCTGCTTACTCACATTCTTCAATCACTAACTGTTCGGACGAGGTTGACAGAAGACTCGTGCAACATGATTTGTTCCCAGCCCTCAAACCTCTAATCATGGAACGACTGGAGAAGTGGTTCGAAACGTGCGTGCGCAGGCGAAAAACTGGATTCAACAGACTTCAACGTCACCTGACTGACACAAATATACTTGCCTGCGGCGCTCCCATTTGTAGCAGTTGTGAAAAAGAGTCAAAAAGCTTCAACGTCACCTGCATATATCCGCCCCCTAACACTGAGGCCATTCCGGATGCTTAACGCGCATCTCTGAATCTCTCAAAAAGAATGTCGAAAATTAGATTAGGGACCTCATTATTCTCACAATACACGGCTAATTTAATAGAATTCACCGTCTGAAAAGGAGAATGTCGGGTAAGTTCAAGATTAGAGGAATTCTGTGGTTGATAAGATAAAGTGATAGAGAATAGAACAGTTGATTTTTACGAGTTTGAAGGGCATAAGATAAACCTGGCTCATTAAGGGACCAAGCCTTGAGTCAACAAGTAGCTACACAAACCAAAACCCAAACCCAGTCAGGGCTAGGTGCATGTACTTGTCAATAGAGATACAGAATAATCCATGTGGCTCATAACCTATCTGTGTGCTCAAACATTGATGAAGCCGTTTTACCCGTGTATCCTTTAACATTTGTTTACCCTTCGTTTTTCCTTTTGTTTGAAACTATGTCTGCAATATGCAGAACTGCCTGAATGATGCTGAAAGTTGTCAATACATCATCTGTTTCGCAGTCCCCGAGTTTCCGTCAACCTTATGTTCTACTTGAAAACACCATAAACGAGAGATTCAACTGGGTACCAGGTGTCTCCCGCAAAACCAAATTTATTTGCAAATGAGTGTGTTTCGTTAATTTCGTGCAATTCGGCTTCAAGTAGAACATAAAGTTGACGGAAACTCGAGGACTGCGCCTATCTGATGAGCTTCAAGAAGGTGGAAAGCGATCCTGGGCTGTCGATGAGGTTTCAGCAACCTTATGACTGGTATACTACGACAGTGAATAAATATTTCTTCAGAAGAAGGCTCAGTAGTGAGGCATAGACTGAACAAAGGACTCGAAGGGCCTGAAATAGAGATTAACGTTAGCCATTAATTTGCAGTGGGAATCCGTATGGAACCCCTACATTCCAATGGGCATCCGTATTATTAATCGTGGCAGCTACATTGGAGCAAACACTCCGCCGACAAATTCTTGGTCACTCCCTAGGGATGATTTGTTCTGATCGGTCCTTACGAAAAGATTAGTCTGAATAACTTAGTATGGTAAACACCTCGTAAGTGGAAACAAAGGGACGGGCGCGGGAGTTGACGTGGTCACCGTAACTTATAGAGGTGGTACAGAGGTGGTGGTATAGAGCTAAATAACTCGTACGGTTGAGTCACTCGTGTTCTGCCCGAACCTCTCCGAACATCTGACCAGAATATAGTCCAGCGCGATGGAAAATTTCAACCCTTCCACGGGGAAACCAAGGGGGTTCACACAAAACTACATGAGTGTCAACAGAACAAACAAATGTGTCAAAAGCTGTTTACTCTGTGCTTTGTAGGATAAAAAAAGCTGCCACCGCTCTGGACTGGATACGCACTACCACTGAGTAATAAAGGTTTGAGTTTGTAACTTGGGCTTCGTAAAGGGACATTTAAAGGCGGTGTCAAAGAGTGAATCCATGACTGAATTCTTGCGCCTGATACTCCGTAGGTTCAGGTACCATACAGTCAGTGCATAGGTAAACTTGTAAAACACAAACATGCGATCCCTAGAATGGAACACAAAGGAACTCACAACCAAAACGCGACGATTTCTTCTGAAAGAAAATGCTGTTCGTCCGGCACATTTCATCCCAGTATTCTAGAGAAGAAGCAAGGGTGTCGGCTTTATTCTGCAGAATGAAGTATGACCACCAAAATGTACAAGATTGGTATCATTTTCAATGGCCTGCGTCCCGCTAGTGACCAAACCATTGGATTCACATAACCTGATTTGCCCACTGATCAAGCACATGGGTGGGATATGCCACAGACTTTTTCCAACAGGCCACAATAGCACTCCCAATCCACAGCAATGAGATGATGGAAAACAACATACTATTTCCAGATTTTTAAGTGTGATAGCTGTTTTCCTTGTTGAGCTTTTAACGACTAACCACAAAACTGGCCTCGAAAAATATCATGGGTGATTCCGTTTATTTCTTCACAAAATTTCTGACTGTTACCTGAACCACAAAATGCCAACTTCGTATCCATCCGGCTCTGCTTCTAAACAAGGCACTTTACCACTGAGTCATTTATCCCGGCAACCAAACGGACGGGGCCAAATCAATGTGCTGAAGTTAAGTTGATGGTTCCTTAAAGCTGCAGATACGCAGGTGAAAGTACAAGGCTGATACAATGCCAAATCATTGAAAAAATATATTCACACACGGATAATCCAATATGTTCCTATGTTAATCTAGTCAGCCATCCTTTTACTCACAGAGGGGCAAGCTGGGAATGTTGGCGTTTTATTTACTCTCCTGTAAACTTGTTGTACTCCGAGGACCCCATACTCATCGCTTTTTATGCTATAAATTGGCGACCTTGAAGCTGGTACTTAGGATAAATTTTCCAGTATACTCGTGAGTTCGCTAGTTCTGTGGGTATATCCTTGAATTTAGACATTTTGCGCTTGATAAATTAGACCGACGAAAGCTGGTCTCTAAGAAATTAGAGTTGCACTCTTACACTCTGAAAATACATGCATACTGTACTCATCCCTTTAACTTGCGGCTCCAAAGGTCCGCATCACCAACAGGAAAAGGTTTACTACTTTCGGAATCAACAAGTATGGCATTAGATAGCGCATGATTAATCACTGTTCCAAAGCAATAAATAAACTGATGTGTCCTATCAGCTGCCTGCGGCAGTTCATAGACACATTTTTTGCTCTTTTCGTTCCGTCTTGCTTTCTGCCCATGGTTTTGTTGACAGCATGAAAGATTGGGGAAATGCAATCAAAATATTGTCGTCTTAGTGATGCTAAAAAGCGAAAAAAACTGAACAGCACTATGTAGGTGTTCCATCCTTGTTAGGAATAATCATGAATGCGCACAAATCGCCATGGCATTTAGAAGCGACGACCTCCCAGGTCATTCGAGGAGCTAGCAAACATGTAACCATGTGATGCAAATCCCCTGATTGGAGGCTGCGGGGCGCTATATCCAAGTCTGAGTTGATCACACTGATGCTGAGCCGCTGGTGTCTGGACGGTTAGATGTTTAACTTCTAACCTGGATGTAGCGAGTTCGATTCGTATTGGTACACTGCTGATGATTCACAATAAAGAAGAAGTCGCTAGAGACTGCTCCTCCACTTTCAGGAGAGTTTGGCTTCAATAAAAAGATGAAGTCTTTCTTAACTGCATTAATGAATTCTTAGCCTGTCACTTAAACTGTTCTACTCAAAATGGAACTCCATATCCCTGGGCGAGTTCCCCAAAGCTAAACTATCTCTGTCTGAAAACTAATTCGATTGCCGTTTCTGTCATCTCGGATATAAATTGAACATCCGGTGCCAAAGTGTATGAACGTGTAATTGCTTTCGTTTAGCTTGGATATCCTAATAATTTCCTACGCAATATTTCCGCTGTCTTATGTTTAGCCCATTACATCATGACTACAAGGACAGTAAAAATGGAATACGTCGAAAAATATTCATCGTAATACGGTTTTATGTGCACTTACTCTGGTCTAACCAATGGTGGTAATTAGCTAATATGTTGGAATTCTTACTGAACTAAGTGGAACTATTTAAATCCTTATCCGTTTATCTCTTCTACGTTGGACCTTGTGGTGGATTTTGGGGACGAGACTACTTTTGTTTCAGGATGCAGTGAGGAACGCAAATTTGTTTTTCGATTTCATCCAAACTAATAGGGGCTTTCAAATTATAGAGTTTCAAGGATCCCTGTCAAATACTGTTGAAGAAAGTCTATTGCTCGCAGTGTTGTGGATCATTAAAAAACGGAGTAATCCTTGTGAAGTGGAATCATTTCTATGAGCAGGTTACGGTATCCTTCCCCGTCAGTTATTGTTGTAGACAAGAGGAAAACACATCAGAAAATCGGTATTTTGCTTTCTCCTGGGTGATAGTTACTCCTCCTAAGGAGATGTAGATTTAATTGTCGTTGAGAAAAAAGCAGTGGTCTGATCACTGTTGGGATGGTGATCCCTTTGCTAAAGATTCAGCATGAGACAAATCGACATTTTTATTGTCCCCGCAGCAAAGGCTGCATCCCCTTCATTAAAGGTCAAAAGAGTAATATCGGACTGCTGACCTCTCGCCTGCAGACCGTAGTCCATATTCTCGTAGTTCGTTGGTGAAAATTGCTTGATTTAGAAAGATTAAAAGTGAACTGAGATTGGTGAAATTCAGATAGGGTTTTTAATTACAAACAACCAGAAGCAACCGCTGTTCAAAAACAGCCCCAGTACTTCCTTTACTAATACGGATAATAAATTTATCGTTTGATAGGCACATTGACAATATTCGGTCAGTTTGAATTAGCGCAAGAATTTCGATTATTCCTTAGAGCTAATATTTGTGACTCTCTGCTTCCTCACACAATGGGACTGTCTGGAAGCGCAAGCTGGTGAGGAGATGTGAGAATTCCCCAGTGGAGATTGTGTCTGGTAGCTGAATTGAGTCTATGCCGGATAGCCTAAAAGCCCTACACAGCTGTTTCAACTTTGTTGTGAATCAGCAACAGTGTGCATCTCACCAATGTTTGGGAGATTTGAATTTACGGCTTCTCGGCCAATAAACTAACAATAGACCCGTTCGGCTACGAGCGACTGATCAGCATTGCGATTAGCTCGCATTTGGACAGGATAAAGTGCCAGTCGTCCTTCAGGCACGATATTCACATCATTTGGTCTGGTGTTGACTGACTCGGTTTACAGTGAACCTAAAGTGTTGACACGATGACTACCAAAAAAGCGAGTGGAATTTTTGGCAACCCTTTGTGCGTATAGCTAAAAGTGCTAAACTATCGCAAAGCTTTGTTAAACGTGAATGTCCCACACGGGTGATCAACCTATCGGTCGTCTCTTCTAACGTTTGCATGCAACAACATAGAAAGCCACAACTAGCGGAATTACATACGCAGCAGTTTCTCGTTTTCCATTCATTATGTCACAGCGTCAAACATGTTTTCGATATCCATGTTCCGTTGTACTGTTTTCGAGATCTGTTAATTTTGTAGCGCATCATATTAGTGTTTGTTATATTTTTTTCGTTGTGACTGTTATTTTATTTTTGATGTTGTTTACTTCCCATCAAATTGTTGACTAACGTCAGTGCTGGCTAGTGAATTAAAAGTAGATTTACCTATGTTTTGGCTTATTACATGCTTTAGTTGCCTATCTGGTCAGTGATTGCTGTTAGTCACTAGAATGATTTTCGAAGCTTCGTCTGCATTCGCTACGTAGGTATGTGTTCAAAATTTATGAAGGTCATATCTGGACATCAGTTAGTTTTATTGAGAAATTTAATAGTTGATGGCATGCAGTCGATCAGGCGTAGATGACAAAAAGTCCGGTATACCGCGAACAAAATGGAAACCTTTCTTTCTTTCTTTCCTTTTTCCAACATAGAAACTAAGGTGGTACAACAACGACACTATCTGGGTTACTCCATCCGCTAGTGACTATACCAACCGCACATATATGCCTACCTCTTGGTAATATGTAGTTGGTCACTTGCCTTCAGCCCTCCCCAGAGGCCGATAGCAATCAGTCGATCTACAGGGCAGGTAAACAATGGATCCCGGATTTAGTTCCATATGCGTCCTGTGTGGCTTAGTTGCGTGAGCTTTAGTAGACTGAATTTGACATCTATGCTATTTGTAGGCTCAGACATGGGCTTCAGTGGGGTGCATTTGGTCTTTCAATTCCATTCTTCTGTATTGCAGTCCGTTTACAAGTTTAGCATCTCTTTTTTATACCTAGTTTAACGTAGTACAAACCAGTGCTTATCTCATTTTGTACACATGAAGAGAGTTATGCTTTTTGGTGTTTGTGCTCGATTGATGAGAACTTTGGACAAATCAGCTCGTTGTATTTGCGGCCATTCATACAGTAAGTAGCTTTATTTTGATACAACTGAAAAATTGTAGTTGTTTTCCTCCGTTTACTGCTTATTTTTTGGTTGTGGGTTGTCAGGCTGTAGTTCAAATGTACATTATTGATTTGTACCAGGCACGATCGAAGTTTTGTGCTGAAAGAGCGTTCTTCCAGAAAGAAGTAGTGCGCTCGCTGAATTATTGCTACACCGACCGTTTGAGCTAAGCTCTCGGCACCGTAAATTTAGTCGTGGTGCCACAAAACCATGGTCGATGTGATTTAACCGGGTATTTTTTTTATTTTGGCTGGATAACCGTGTGTGGCTCAAATTCTTCCAAGAGGTTCATAAAGCAATCAGAAGGAGCTGAATGCGTCGTCTGACAGCAGAAGCATTTTGATTGGCATCCACAATGCAACGCTTTCAGCATCTTTCATTTTCGGTGTATGTCTTGCAGATTCTGTAATGGATTAAAATGACGTTTGTGCCCAATTCTGAACTACAAATAATAACTAGTTACTTTCCGCAAAGAGCAGTCCGTATCATAGGGCATTAGTTTTGAGCAAGCGGGACTATAACTGTGGGAAAATAAACTGTACGAGCTTTTACAAGATAATACTGTCCGCAAAATTCTTTCTAATTTCCTAGCTGGCTGATAAGTGACGGCCAAACATGGAACAATAAGATATCGCATAAGGAGGTACGGTTAAATGTTACATATTTGTTTGGATTGTGTGCCTGTTACGTTTTACCGCCAGGCCATCATGATGGGGACAGTGATATATATTACCAAGAATAGGTCTAGACATATAAGCCATTTAAAATGGTATGTTTAAGGATGAACGAATACTATTTCAGTGGAATGTGTGCCGTTACCTCGCATTGGGGTATAAAATTTCATGAGCAGGCCAAGTTAAACGGCAGAAGAATGGCACAGAACTGTGGAAAACTCGGATGAATTATTGAGTCTAGGGATAGAATGGACAACACTTGAAGCAACTTAGGTTTCATGCACATTTGGGGTTTCATAGCTTTGAAAAAATGAAGCAACGCGCGCCGTCCAACACAAAAAGTGTGGGATATTGGGAACATCACGTTAGTAGTATATGCTGGTAATCAGAGTGTGGTGTCTGTGGGAGGTTCTTTAGATAACTAGCCACTGCTAAATTACTATGTTCTTAATTGTAGACCTGAATTGTTCTTTCTATGATGGGATTCTTCAACTGGAAGTGTTACGCAAACATTCATCTAGGCTTCCTTCAATTCTCGAGGCGATGTTTTCCAGTAGGCCTAAGGGTTGAATAATTGCAAGAGTCCTTTGTACAGAAGGAGCAAAAACTATTTGTAAGACTCATCAACAATGAGTAGATTGGGGTTTTGGTGTCAAAAGAAACGTCTAAGCAGAGGCCAGGCAAGATTTTGACATAATTTTTAAGGTAAGCAGTAATTGATTAATGAATTTTTGAGTTACTCACTGGTCGACAGCCAAGATAAAGCATCCCGATTTTGTTTTGGAAATTGAGCTAGTTCGACTACAGCTCCATCTTATTTTACTGTCTTCAGTTTTTTAGTTACCTTTCTTAAAAGGTTTAATAAAAGTCGCAGATTGCCTCAACATGATCAGGACTGCCTTCAGTGAAATCCTGGGGTGCTCTAGCACTCGCGTGCAGTACGGAAATATATCAAGAGAATTTAATAGAGGCGTCAAGCAAGAAGCTTGGCATGATTTAATGAACAAAATGAGTTTAGAATGAAAGCACGTCATATTGGGGCAATATGTTACAATGATACCTTTCGGATTCGGTGGACATTATTTCTGAGTCATTTCTTACAATCATTAGAACAAGGGTCAAATGCAATATCCTATGCGTCCTTCGTAATGCTTTTCTTTTTGTTTGGCCCTGAGAACATCTCCCGGCGGGATGATATCGGAGTGTGTACGCCATCTTGTTTTTGTTGGTCCCGTGTGTTTTGATTATGCTGCGAAGTAATCTGTTGTTTTTCCAAATGAAGCCACTTGTGTGTCATTGTTTTCAGATTCCGTCCTACACTGTTTTAGCTTTTAGCTTTCTTTGGAACAAACCAAGAACCACCCCATCTTTTACATACAATCCGGGGGAACTTGAGAGCGGGTAAGTATTTGCAGATTATGAAATGCAAGAGAGTGGCCGGAGTTTACAATACCATTTAGGATTTCAGCTGGCCCTATGAAGGGATTGAAGCCGACTGATGTAGCATACATCTCCAGGCCAGCCAAAACCCAACGAATCGCTTGCTTTACGGCTAAAACTATTGAGGCTGACTTCGGTTCATATGCAGAAATGATGACGTCATTTGTAGAGATAAACAGTTTGGGAGTGAGTGTCTTGAAGATACGCAACCGGGGACATTAACCTATTAGAGCTAGGGCCTAGTAATGTTATTAGCGCCAAACAGGTAAGATTCTTTGCGTTTAGTTCAGCCTTACTCGTGACTGAGTAGCCTGTTTCGAAATTTTGATAAACGCGCAGGAAGTTGCCTCATCTGAATATTTTTTTTCCACTATTCTCAACTGGTAGTCTCAGATAGTAAATCCGTTTGCAACTGGTGAGGAATTTATGTTCGTCATATCTGCGGAGAAAATGAATTTCTGTCAGCTGGATTAGTGTGTCGGCTGGGATTCACGACGTTAATTCTGATATGATACAATTTTACTGTGGTTAGTATTCGAGGAAGTGACTTTGGGCGTTGCGTGGATTCTCAAGATTCCATCCAGAATAGTTGGGCGATTTGTATAATTCAAATGCATTTCGTTTTTTTGGACAGCGTACTTCTTTTCCTACCGCAATTAGTCCAATCAGCTTTGTGTACAAACTGCGTACAAAGTACAAAGTACAAAGGTCTCTACAAAACTAACTTGCATGTAAGCACATTTGAAAAACCAAGTATTCGGTTTCCACCCACTGTTTGTATCTAATGTTGTGGTCATATCTCACTTCAGGTGAAAGTTTCCGTGGAATGACATTTTCCCAAATGAGGGAACTTAAAATGTGGTAGATCCATGGTGAGCACAAAAGCCTACTCTCGTAATTCAACAAATTAATGACATATCTTCTGTGCAACATAAACAGTGATACGTTCACACAGAGAGATATGCTTCATGAAATAGCATCCGATATGGCTGTGAAATGATGGCCCCTTCGTCCGGGAATCGATAGATAACGCTTCCTTCACTGTGATATCCAAGTCAACCGCGAAAAAGGTGTCATTTTTGTCAACGGATCAAAGTTTTGTCGGCCTCCGTAAAATCCAGCTCAGTCGCCAACATAATCACCAGCTAGGACAAACAACAAGTGACATAAAAATTGACCAAATGTTATTAAAATTTACAAATTCAAATCCTTTCCCGGACACTAAACTTTCAGATGCATGTGGCTGCACTAGGCCTATAGAAGTTCCTATCTAAGCCAATGTCGTGCTCAATGTAGACAACTTTAGGTGGTTTCGTCACTCCATGTTATTTTGTTGGTACCCTTGATTTTTCAAGCCCATTGTTGTCAGTTCCGAAGCAATTCAACACACAACTCGATCGCCACTAATTCCTTCACCACAGGGAACAGCTGCGAACAGTATCAGTTGGCAAGTAGAACGTTCGGTCATGTGTATCAATAAGGGACATTTTCGTCTGATATTCAGGTCTTCAGTTTGCCTGTCAACTAGGGGCACAGTCAACTGAGAAGACCCGGGTATCGAATTATGGTGGCACTTGTCTACGTCATGAGTGGGTAGCTTACCGATTCGGTCAACCGACCGTAAGGAGCAAACCTAACCGAACCAACTCAATACATTCCCAATCAAGGCGTCAGATGAACCTCAGGTTCTGGACGATTCGTTCGATTTTTCTCACAAACACCAAACATAAGACCGCAGTGCCCTAATATACTTCATCTCTGTATGATTTAGGTTTTGCTAGATATAGGCATGAATAGTTTTGCTTTAGGCTAGTTCAACGAATTTTAGCACTAATCCTCCGACTGGCGAAACTAATCCCATTTTCCGTCTAAGTAGCCAAGAGTTGGTTGGCTTCAGCTCTGAAACCAGGAAATGACCAGTCACATTTTATGGTCATTGCATCATTCTCTGATTCACCGGTAGTCCTCCCAACGCCAAAGCACCTTCAACAGACTAGATGTTGCTAAACACGGTTAGGATAAAAAGGGTGACACCAGTCACCTGCTTGGATTCAGCAACGCTAACCAATTACTAATATGTCTAATCTTTTCAGCTGTCCCTTCATTCAACTTAAATAGTAAAAGATATCTGTGAGCCTCCAAACAGCATGGACTTGAACCACACCTATTCACACATGACATTTTCAAATTAGGCTACTCCGGCTGCCTGAATGTCTTGTAATCCGACGGCCTGAGAAAATGATGTACAGTTTTTCTGCGAAAAATATGTTGCCCTGATAATTTACGCGCTTCTTTATGAGCAGTTGCTATATGCTATTTCGGACAAATAAACTTTGCCGGTCACTTGTCCCAAACCACTGAAATTGCAATGCGTCACTTCTCTTTTTAAGTGTCGTTCCTAAATGTTCTTTAGTGAGTCACATAGTAAAAATTTGAAACAAAAAGTCCCACGGTGTCTGTATTTTGTGTATGGTTTTCAGCATAAGTAATCTCTTTTGTGAGTGCTGTAGCATTCTTTTCAAATGCAGCTCAGGAAACTGTATCCAGACACCGGCGCACTAGTCTCCCTCCCGGGAAACTCTGTAAGATAAAATATCAGCGCTAGAGGGTCACCTCTGGAGGCGAGGAATTCTTTCTTTTGCTATCCCCCAAATAAGCCACCTGTCGCTAGAATACAATGAGCATAAGACCGACAGCGAGGCTTAACCACCCTATTGTCGTGTCTAAAATACGACAATGAGCAGAACCGGAACTGCGCGTACGAAATGAAACTGGTTGGTACCACCAAATGTGATATGGGACTATGTTGGCTGGTAGCTCTCAGTGGTGTCAATTAAAAGCAGCACATTTTCTGATACATGTGCATTAGTTTGGACTAGTCTAAGACTGCTGTATCTCTGTAATTTCTGGTAAAGATCTAATCTTGTGCCTACTGTATTTGCAAAAGTTGTCCCTATCAGCACAGCTATTTGACACATTTTGGAACACTGGATAGTGCCTATCCAGAATCAGACACCGTTGCGCCTGGAGCATTGAATGTTCGGTACGGTTGTAAACATTGTCCTTGATAAGTTTTTCTTCTATTGAAACTAAAGATCTATCGTCGCTTTGGTGTTCTTGAGCCGTTTGTTTATCGGGATACCCTTTTTAGGAGTGACAGTTCAGTGAATTTCATCGCGAAATACTCAATACTCAACAGATGCTCAAGAACACAGAAATCATACACTGCTGTAGAAATCTTTTTTTCAGTTATTTAACTTCCAATATCCTGAACTGCCCGACCATATAAACAGATTTCTAATTTTATCCTGATTATGGTAATCAAACTTGCACCATTGATATTAAAACAGCATGGAATAATCTGTTTGCTCCGGTTTGAGCATCTGAGCGTTCACAAAACACTTCATCGTTACCCACGCAAAGGTTAAACAGATTCGAACCATTTTATAACAGTATTTAACTGCTTTCATCCCAAGCTAAGCTGTCCTGGCACCCTTTCCACGAAACCTTTTTAGGATGTCTTAGTACATGAAGTGATGCGGAAATTCCACGGTGTTCGTTTCTCTTCTTCTGTACATCAACCTCATTTCCATTACTGCCGGAATGCGCTAAACGCTGAGAGCCTTGCTCTTTAAACTGACTCGTATATTAAAAATGTTATTGCCGCTAGGGTGGAAAAGCATGGCGACTAGGCCAAGACGCCTGGCCCCAAAATTTGGTACCGCATGTTTTGTTATATATCAGGAAATGCTGTGGGGTGGCAGATTATGTATTTATTGAAGCGACTGGCATGGAATCCCGGATTCTGTACAACCACGCCAAGCCCTTCTAGGGAGCATTGCCTTTGGAGAACTTCCTAGCTCGAAAAAAGCTTTCTTGTCTTTTTTCTGGACTATCCTCTTTTCAGGTATACGATACTTTGAGGTATTAATGTATTGAATTTCATTGGGAATCAGTCTTTTATCCTGCAGAAAAGACTAGTTGTTTAATTGGACCGGCTAAAACCTTTCCCCATAGGCCACAAGTAGAGCTAATCCTTTCCAGACTCGTTTGGTGATATTTAGCCTTTCACAGAAGATGGTCACCTGCTGAAGAGATTCTCCACAAAATGCTGGCTCGAAAGTGGTGCTCTTCTAGCCTAACAACCTCACTTTCAATAGACGCAACTCCCTCAACAGAACTATTCATTAAGTGTAGTCTTTCATGTGTCAGTGATAAGGAAAATTCTTTGAAATTGCTAACGTGGCAAACTACACAACACTTCGCCGAATACAAGCATTTGCATACCAATTTGGTTTTTACGGGAGACTCACCTGAATCCTTGATGAATCTTTCGCTTACTATATTGTTCGAATGATTCAGCTGAGATTTACTTAATTTTTTCGCGAAAGCCAAATTAGTATGCAAATAATTGTATTCGGCGAACCACTTACAAGTTGAATTCAAATAGACCATAAGTAGGACGAAAATTCGGAGACTGTGTCTGAGTGGAAAAACTAAGGAAGATCGAAATGGGTTATCGAAAAGTTTTCGGCCACATGATGAGTGATTTCCTTCCTTTATCAGATTACTGTAAAATTGCAGTCAAACTATGGTAACCAGGCTAAATTTTTACACTTCCTGTACTGCTTTGAAAATCCTGGGTGGTCGCGGGATAGTATCATTAAAGACATTTCGAGGTGCGGTTGGTGTCTCTCCTTCACGGATTTGCACGCTGTCTCATAGAGCCTATCGAATATATATCACTTCGTACTGGGTAGAGGAAAGATAAGACATGTGAGAAACATTGTCTCGCTGTTGCTCATTTATTAGTCCGCCAAGTAATTGACCACCATTTAATCAGTAATTGAGCCTGCATACTCATCACCATAAATCACTGAACATCCGGTTAACGCTGAACTGTTAGCAGCACACACGTATCCCATAACTGCCAAGGGAGCTGGTTTGTTCCGAAAGCCACTCTACATATCAGGGTAAGCTATATTTCACTCCCGGCACCAGATGATTGATGAAATAGGAAAAATCGTTTTAACGCAATGCTATCCACAGGCTGAGCAACCCATATGCCAAATATATTTTGGGTCTGGAGGTAAACTTACTGGGCTGAATAAAACTGCGTCACAATTGATAGTTTGAATTAGGATGCACAAAAAATCAAACTACATTGTCCCATTTAAGTTTGAGCTTATGAAATTTAGGAGGGTCTTATACGGTGTCGGTTTGAGCAAGTGCTGCAGTTGCACACCATCGATGGACCGTAGCTTTGATTCCACCAGGCTATAACTGCTATAAAGCAAAAACGGGTTCCAGGATTGAGCTCTTTTTACAGAAAATTACACTTACTACTGACTGCTTGGCGGAACCCCAGTCAATTAATTGGTACGTTTTCAGGCTTCCTAAAACTGCGACAGCCCACAATCGGTGACTCTAGAAAGAGGATTCTGATTACGAAGTTCTGTGGTCTAAAATCCAACCAAGATTTTATGCTGTGAGTTCAGGGAAACAAAAAAACAATGCAGCGCCATTTTATCGACTTTAGGAATGATCAGAATTACACAAAACATGGGTCTTTAGAGGGATTTGAGCCACTTACCTTACGAGTAATATGAAACATCGTGTCATTCGGTCAGGAGTAGTTTATCGGAAGTGTGATTAACTTTCAGGTGGACAGCATATGGTGCCAGCATCTGCACCGGATACATGTACGTGTGTTACGGCTAATGGATTTGCGATTCAGACATCACGGAGACCATGGAGTCTAATGATTCAGTGGTAGAGAAAAGTGATGGTTGTGTGCTCCCTACTGAACTAGCAGTTCCATTATGTTGTAGTCTTGGCCGCGATTAAAATGCCAGTTTTTTAAAGCTTGCTCGCAGAATATCGTCTGTTCTAACATGGTTGCTAGTTCCTCCTAGATAACTTAATTAAGTGACGAAAAGGCGTACACAATTATTCTACCGGCTCTTTTAAAAACTATCACTGAGTACTACTCCGTATTTGAGCCCAATAATCGGTGACAATGCGAACTGGCATTACATTTGTGCAGAAAATGTCTGTTAGAGTTGCCTTGTTTCAGCCGCCTCAGCTTTGGCATCATTGACCA
Source organism: Opisthorchis felineus (assembly GCA_004794785.1). Lineage (NCBI taxonomy): Eukaryota > Metazoa > Platyhelminthes > Trematoda > Opisthorchiida > Opisthorchiidae > Opisthorchis > Opisthorchis felineus. The sequence continues at coordinate 283,496 of SJOL01009829.1, forward strand.
GCTATCGACATTTTGCTACGTCTATCAAGAACTAGAATGCTTAACACCGCCGCCAGCAGCCAAGCGCAGGTAAGACATTTAAATGCTTGAAAAGAGAAAACTCTGTCTCACATCATTCGGAGTTGGCTTCTGTTCCATCTGGTGAACTTCAAATTCATAATCCCCACTTGATTGAGATCTCAAACAGTGTAGCAACAAAAGAACTGTACAAATGTGGAAAGGTCTGTGGATTAGGAAGTGATGGGATTGTTGCCCTCAAAACATGCATGTTGAACAATCAGTTAATGTTTTATACATTCACACCCCAAGCATAGGCAAGGTGGTGTGTAGAGGTTTGGAGGAGAAAAGCCTGGGGAATACAAACGAACTCCCTCTCGATTAGAGGAATTGAGCCCATAATTTTCTTGTGCCCATTATTCACTTTTGAATTTCGTAAGTTATCTGTCAAGATGGAACTCCTCGTGAATCTGGGACTTGATCGTCTTAGGTCTGCAACTAGCTGGCCAAAACTCCATTTATATGAATCCACGAGAATGGGAATACTGATGAAAAAATATTGGGGGTCATTTATTTAAGTTACATGATGTATTTCAACAAAACTGGAACTCCCGAACAGAAAACTTCTAGCGCAGTACCTAATTTTCATCTCAGGGTAAATCAGCTTATATTTTGGAATACCAATTAAGCTGAAATTAGGCTGATTGGATTATGATGCACATCTAATAACACGCCACCGTTTGGATCTAATCATCCCCGAGTTTTAAGATCGGGAATTTAACTTAACATTTATTTGAAAAAAAAAAACAGCGTTCGTGCTTCTACTGATTTCTTCAGTTCAACTATTCTTCAGCCTTTCAACTGGTGCTTCATTGGTATAATTTACTGAAATAATTTCTCCAACAACAACGAACACGGTTTTGGAGGATGGAATTCGTCCAGATATCATATAGTGTTTTTGATACAACATACTACATACATACTACATACATACTACTACATACAACATACTAAGAGTTTGCAAAATACTGTTTGACAATCCGCTGCCGATTTTACCCTCCTTGGGGCCCACCGGGTAGGCATAGTCACAAGAGTCCACCATCTGTGTGCAGACTGTGTACCAATTTGTACACAGTCGGCTGTTTGGCAAATCACTTTGATGTTGATCTAGTGTTTAGTATTGAAATGTAGCCTGAGATTGTCGAAAACTAGGTGACTGCGCCCACCGACAGAGTCCCTGGGCAATGTACCTAACTTGTAATTTAATGTCCTCTTTATCCACTTATGCATCTCCGTGGTTCGGTACAAAAACCAAGTTTTGTTTCGTCTCCTCTCGAAGTGTCCTCAAAATGTGGACATGCCGACCTATCTTAATGTGCCCAACGTCACTGTGGCTGGTTCAGGAAAGTGCAGTTATGCGTGGGTTTTGCTTTACTTGGAGCTCCTTGAGCAGCTGTGTCTAAAGTGCACCATTGGTGGAAGAATTTAATTGTTCCACACACAAATGGAGCATGAATATGGTTGTAAGTGGTGACTGCTTTGTTTCGGGTACGTTGTTATTTCTGAGGACCACCACTGTGACGATGGAATCCATTGGCATTGTCTATTTCAAGCCAGGCCTCTTAAAACGTCCCTAATCTGCCACCCGCCAAGTGTAGCAGTTGGAATTAGACAAGATGGATCTCCATCTGTGACCGTATATCGGCCGTAAACGAACTTCAACTCACCACTAGAGCTTCAAAGTGCTGATTCCTACTGACGCATCTGATGTTGTGCAGTTATTCTGTGAGAATGCCTGTTATCAGGTTGGAGTCTTTTGAGGGTAAATTCAGCTAAAATGTTCAACATCTGGCAATAGTATACGATCATACGGACCTCAAGCGCTAATTCCGTTATTTTGATTTCCTCATAAATGAGCTTAGAAAACTTCTCAAAAATATTCGGCAGAAAAGGCGAAAACGTGCGATGGGAGTATAGACTTATGTCTTCTTCTGTTGTAAAAGATTCCCGCAAACATTTAGTTACAAAGTTTTCCGGGTATCTACTTTCAACTAGGAGTTTGATGTCAACTATATTTCCGTCTCCCATGTAGTAGCTGCTAAATTTTTGCAATTTTGTGCATCTTTTTTGAGGGATTGTCACAGTTAGGTTTATGTTTGTACTTGACATTATTTTGGTTGTACTATTATTGTTGAGCTCGGAGTTTTGTCTACCTCCCTTCATACGAAAACGGCTAGAAATCTGAACCTATTTTTGAGATTTTTCAGTTAGTTCGAATTCATTCAATCAGTACGTACATCACAAGACATACTAGTTCAAGGTAATATCAATGCTTGCTCTTAGCACGATTGAAGCAGAACATTCCGTAAGGTCTCTATCTCAGAAATGCGTAAGCTGGTATCTCTATGTGTGACCTTGTTCGGAATAAGTGTCTTTGTTAACATTTAGTACCAGTTAACCTTTTGCTTACCCTATGTCAACGACATTTTTATCCATGGTTTTCACCTGTTTGACACTGTGCCTCACTTGTAAGCAGGGATTCATCACCCCACTGTTTCTTGATATTACATAAGTCGGAGAAATAGCGAAACGCTCTGGCGGAGGGCAGTAGGAGCAGCGGCGCTGTCTATCTTATACGTTGCTTTGCACACATGGAGTGTATGCGAAACCTTAGTGGTTGTGGAATCGCACAAACAGGATATGTGAAAGGAGCGATTGCAACCGTAGGAACTACTTGGCTGAGTCTTGCAGGCCGGTATGAGAAGTCGTTCCATACACTTCTCGGGTTGTTAGATGAAACAGACTCATAACAACGGAGCCTACTGTCAACTGACTGCAGGAACTAACGTAGCGTCATTAAAAAAGTGACGTAAATGCGTTACTGCTCCCTTCGCCGACTGATTACGGTGAATATAATTTAGGTGAATTAAGTACTACTTAATCTGATATTTGCAAGCGTTCTATCTGTGAGTTCAGGCTACAGCCATTCGTGTCAGTTGAGACCGCATTTGAAGCAAGTGTTTTGAATGTTGCAAAGCGATACAGCCTTGTTCGGTTTCAAATTGCTCAAACCTACTATCTAATTAGGGCGAATTAATCTTTCATACAATCTCTATTTAATCAGCATTTTTGTGGTTCGCGGTTTTCACTTTAAGACCAGCTTTTTTACAAACCTACTTTTTTTCTGAAATTTCGAACGACCTTTTCTGGGTTTAGAACGCATGATTCTGCCGCACTAACTCGCATACATAAAATCATGCCGTAGGAAATTTGTTTGACAAAACAGGAGCTCAAGAACCACTCGAAAGAACAGGAGTGCAACCTTTTCTCATATCGCGGCTAATGGACCATGTTTACGCATCAAACAGAGATACGGTGCACTAGATAAAGTGTCTAGACATTAATCTTGAAATCGGCGTTGGATTACAGTTTTCCGCTCACCACGGTGTCAGTTAATCGCTGATCACACGTGTGTGCGAAGAAACTCAGATCAAATTCACTTTTTTGCTCAACGTTTACGGTGAAATTTATCAGAATATTTGATCACCGTCAGACCGACTGTTTTCGGAACTGCAATGGTAAGGCCTATTCTCGATCTGATAAGTATCACATGTGGCTTGAATTCCAATATAGTGGATATTAAGGGACAAACGGCAAATCCTACTACATCTACGCGATGAAAAGCAATCAGGACAAAGTGCGTTGTGGATTGTTTTTCGGGTCTAGACAAAATTCTACCTTTATAATTCTTTACTCATTTTCTACTGATCATCCGTCGAGGCGGTGCCTAATTTCTCAAGATTGTGGCGAGGAGACCGAAAAGATTCTTGTCACCACCACAGATTCTTTGTCTTGATGGCATATCGACCCACTTTGCTTACTCTATCAAAATTTTACGTGAAGATGTTTGTTCGAAACTACATTCACCCAACAGTCATTACCAAAAAGGATGAAGCAGTTCCGTACTGTTAGAGTGGACTTGTGGTCGGGCCAGGTTTCAGTTTTCTCCATACTGATATCCTCCACCGACAACCACAAAAAACTTACGTTCTTTGCTTAGTCAAGTAATGTCCCTGCAATGAACGATAGCAACGTCGGGCTTCACAGTTATTGAGCGCGCATTACATGTCATTGCATAATTCACCGCCGGGCTCATTTGTATGTGACTGCTGAAGTAAAGAGCAGAAGTTGCACGAGACCAATTTATGACAAAATAAATTTATACCAGGTTAAATAAGCTCTTTTCTACTTTTTAGGTGCTACCAGGAGTCACATTGAACCTCCCCTTTAGGATATATTTCAGGTGAAGACAACATAAAAAGTCTGCCTCGTTCAGTTGAAGAATAAAGTAAACGAGTGGTTCGCTTGAACCTCTCGTTAAAATCAAGGGAGTTTGCAGATCGGAATATCTCTTCAGTTGGGTAGACGTTCATGTTTAAGCTGGACTTAAATTCATGAAACTTTGCGGACAGTGCCTACCCGATGAATTCTAGAAAGACAACCGATGATGAGTTGTAAGAGGGTTTTCAGCACCCTTGTGATTTGTGTTTTGTCACGGTCTATATCTCATGATAGAAGACGTCTTCAGACCTTGATTCTGAGAATCAGCGACTGTCATAAACGTGAGACGTTGGGTTATTCACTCGACTAACCACTGATAAAACAAAGGAGGTTTATGTTGCCTTAAGATTGGCTCTTGTGTACTTTTGAATGGTTCCAGTGTTTTCTAGTTTCTAATCTATGCCACCGTTGTATATCACACAACCCGGTAATATCTATGCGCCCGAATTGGGCCTAATCTTTGAATTTGCTCAAGATGAACTTGTTATCTATGTCACGCTAATTGATGTTTCGTAATCCTACTGAAGCCTTTAAATCGGACATCTAGTACAAATACTATCGGAAAAGAGGTGTATTGAAGATACAATTGCAATGTTTTCTTCTGATGAGCAGACCCTTGAGGCAAAAATGACACGACCAAGATTTGCGCAAAGTCTGATTACACAGCCATATCGTCTACAGATGTCCGCGTCCAGTTTCGGAAGTTTGCAGCTTTACGGCTTCTGAAGTGCCCAGTATGGGACTACTTATGCACATCAAGCAGACATCCAGCCGGAAGCCAGCCGCACCTAATGCGACAGGGAAACCAATTTTTCCCACTAATTTGTGCTGTAAGTGGGCGATTTAGAGGCAAGCAGTTTCAGGATGTATGCTAAGAATCCCATAAAATAATGTGGTTATGGAATCTTCCGCCGTCTTGGAGACACCCGTAATGCCGTGGTTTAATTGCGTCTTTAGGATCAAACCGTTACATCTCGTCTCTTCCGAAATAGCCCGTCAAACTTTACCAATAATGTTACTATGTAATAACATAACGAGCCTGCATTAGGGTCGATCGACGAGGTAGTGTGTGATTTCCTGAATTTATTCGCTCTCATTCGTGTCCGGTTTAGCCTACCTTTGGCCACCTTGATAATCATGAAGAGGGCCATCATTTATTATGCTAGTTTTGTTTTGGTCACGCACTAATACGTACTCCGCGGAAAACAACATACTGAAGTCCTTACCGAGACAAAGCTGTGGACAAAAGGCTTACCGTGAGAGAGAACGTTTCTCCCTTTCTCATCTCCTCTTGTTTTACATGGTTTGGCCGGTAACCGGGGTAGACCTGTGGTCCTCTCCAAACCTGCGCTCATTGCGGAGGGCACGTGTGAAAGCCACAATAGTTCCTGCTCAATTTCACTGGGTTGTAGGTGACGACACTGTCGCGAATACTTGAAATACCACATACGATTTCGACTGGAAGAGTGGCATTTCATTAAAGTAGCAATAATTACTTAATACACAAATGCGGTTCCAGATTTTATTCTTACACCCTGTGGTAATTTGATCAAGTATTTGATGCTCATTCCAACAAAGCCTTTCGAAACGTCATTTCATCACTGTGAATGTCAAAATTCTAATTCAGACTTTGCTTTGTTCCCTGAGCAGTTTACACATCCCTAAACCAGCAAAAGAAATTTCTGCAGCAAATACTACGCGAATTTTACATTCACACCAACTGAGCGGGGATCTCTTCGATCCGACCCGCGCTCGAATAAAAACAGTAGAATTGAATTAAAAGCACCGGACATTTAGCATTATCAAGAAGAATAACGGCAGCCCAGTTAGCGTAGACGGTTTTAGATCTGTTTGCTAAGCTGGGTGATTTTATTGCAAATTTTTCACCACTACGTTGTTAGGGCGAGAAGTACTAGTGGTAATGTGGGCATATGTGTATGCAGCAATCTCTTGCTCACAAAAGTATTCCGTGTGAAATTTTTCCTTCAGTTGGCAATTCCAGATGGTAGAGCATGAAGAATTTTTCAGTACGTCGCTGAAATCCGCTTTCATTTACTCAAAAACAAGGGCGAAACCATGGTGTCTTTCTCGTCCCAACAAAATTCTTCTGCTGCGTTTTTCATCCCACCTGTCCTCATTTGGGTCTTCGCGTGCATGTGTTTTCATTTCAGTCAATTGTTTGCCCGTTGATCCCCGTAGACTTTCCAGTGGGTAGAACCTCCCGAAATTCCATCACCCTTTATTATTTCAATTTTCGGAAAACCGCCACCACATCTTGCCCTTCTGTCCCAAAAAGGTTTACTTTTCTTGTGATGACGCACATCTTCGATAGAACAAAGTGATGGTCGGTTTTGCACTCAGCACCACACAATTCGACAGCTGAGTGTAAGACTCGTTTTCCTCTTTTCACAGTCGGACACTGTAGGCCCATAGGTGCTCACAATCCAATCAAAACTTTGTCTTGAATTCGAACAGTTTTCCATCTTGGATTGGCACGTTTTGGCTCACCAAAGCGCATCGGATGCACGTTTCAGGCTACTCTAAATCCAACGTCGTATGCTATCCCCTGTCCTTTGAGACTACTGACCACCTGGAAAGAGTTTTTACTGATCCACTGATCGTGCCTCTCGCAACACCACAAAGTGGACAACACATGGTTTGGCAACAAATGCAGTCAGACATCTATGTCCGTCCCAATTCTCCTTCACATTTAGGATCCTGACCAACTTGGCTGTGAGTAATCGGCCTATCCTAGTGACGTAAAGAGAAGCTTACGGGTGTCTTGCTCCTGGTGCTTGTGGACATTGCAGCTAGGTTTTGAGAGTTACCGGATTCCTGGTTTCCAATTGGATTTTAGACATATTTAATACGCCGGTGGTTATGGCCAGTCCTTGAACGCTCGGAGTGTACAGCTGGTTTATGGTTCCAGATGTTCCCTTACCACAGTGAATAACTGTAAGATGGTTCGTTCGTTAAAAATGATGCAATTATACATTTGTTGTTGGTAGTTGAGTGATTATTGGAACTGGATTTCACATCAACCGCACTTGAATAGTATTCCTTTCATACTGACTTAATTATTCTGGTTAGTCCTCACCAAATGGTTTAGTTATTATTAGAGCTCACCAGATTTATTCGAAGGATAAAAACACCTTTGAATTGGGCGACTGGATTCCACATCCCTGGGATTTATCAATCAACGGGCTACTTCACGAAAGTATATGAATAATCTAGCAGATGGACTGATGTAAATAGGATACGTTACTGGACAGGTTGATAAGAAATTTAACGGACACCATTTTTATATGAGAGTTTATACGGATAGTGCATGTAGCTTAAAAGTCAAACAATCAGGTCCGCATGCAAATGAATGCAGTTAGCTGGCAGGTGATTTACCTGGAAGAACGTTGCATTTTGTCCTTGTGGAAGCGGGAAAATAATCGGAAACATAACACCCACCACTGGATGACCGATAAGTTCCCAGGAATCAAGCTGCTGTCAGCAGCTGACCCAAAACAGGTAGGTTTATGTGTGGAGGGATATTGCTAGAGTTGAAAAAGATCGAAATTTGCATGGATTTTATTGATATGAATACAGGTATTTGAGTTAAAGTGCCCTCAAACACCACATGCCAGAAAACCGAAAAAGTGTCAGAGATAATTTAGATTTTAAATGAAAAAGAGCTAAGCTAACTGAGAAAAAAGAACTTTATTGACTGAACCAGAAATTTATCTTATGCTTTTGAGTTGTCATCTACGTCCTCTCTCCGGTAGAAAGTTCTCATTTTTCACATCAAAATTCACCCGGCTACTTTATTGCAATGTCAATAATATGTATAAGTTTGATGGACAGCATGATGTCCGGGAAGAGTATGCCACAAAAATGTTGGGGAATGATGATACGCTGGATATAAGGCAGCTGATCGGCACAATGGTTTCGAGGGTTTATACCAGTTTTCAGAAATGCCCATCAACTTAGATGGATAGGAGATAGGACCCCCAAGGCATCATGGTATAATATAACGTAAGTAACTGATAGACGTGAAAACGATGGTTGTTGTCCCATCAAGTAGATGGTGTGCAAAGACAGTTAGGTTTGATACAAACTAACTAACCTGGGAAAAAGGGTTGATGAATCTTGACCTACGACGACATAAAATATGAAGCACATTGGAGAGTTTCGAAGATCGAACTGACTTTTTCTCTGTTTTCTGAACATATAACAGCGTTGATCACTGCTGTCAGAGTGGCCTTCTATCCGTTTATCGAGTTTAGCAACTGTCTCGCAAACACCACGTGTGCTCATTTGAATTGATACCTACTTCGTACCTGGTTGCAATTACATAGTTTTTTAAAGCATACCTAATATCTGTTGGTGTGAATGGTCAATCAGAATTTAGATTTCTTACTAGATGATTGGCCAGCAAATAACTTCTTTTGATTTCCGATCTCTGAATTGAGCAGACTTGGTGAAAAGCATATGTCGGGAAATTTTCTCTTGTTCTTTTTGGTCCGTTACGGTCTCATTTGAGCTGGTCTTCCCGGCACATTCGTTATACAGTTTTTATTTTTTATTTGTTTTATGCAACGTCATGCCCTAACACTTATGTGTTTGGTTGACTGGTTGCTCTTTCCTGTTTGTTGTAGTTTCCCTTCCTAGCGGTGAGTGAGTCGCTTAGTTTGCTCGGCAGATTAATCACATTATGTGTTCACTAGTGTTTCATTATTTGTTCGACTGGTGTATTTTTTTGTCAAACTTACTTAGCTGGTGTACAAGAATTCCTTTGGTTATTCGGCACGTTTCACATCTCTCTTCTTGTGCAGAGTAAGCTTTGTAGTGCTGGTTTTCCTTTGTTCCAAATGCCTGATAAATTAGGCTTATTTCACTACACTTCATGATTGTTTTTGGTGGAGTTGTATGACTCCAGGGATTTATTTGTTTCTTTCCCTCCTACCGAGTGCAATAACTCAACACTTTTGCATAAGAATGAAAAATGTTTGCGAATTTAGCAGCAAGTTTGTGTATCTGTGACATGGAAGAGAGCGTTTTTACGTTTGCGTCACATTCTGTTTGTCACAATCTTTGCACTGATTCTTTTGTTCAGCACCGGTTTTCGTCATTGTGTTCTCGACTCCAAATTGACTGCCGAGCTCAGTGAACAGATCTGCATCCACACGATAAACAACTGGTAAATGATACCAATGGACCAATAGTTTTCCCAATTTCGTTAGAGTTTGTCGCCGCGTTCTCTTCGTTTTTGAAATAAAACATTCAAATCCGACAGTACTTTGAGATTTCAGTTTAATATTCGACTAGAAAACACTTTTCAGCTCATTTCTGGGTTTTAGGGATGACGTCAATAGAATCTGCCGTCTTTACTCTACAGCTGAAAATTTGTCTCGTCAATGGCGCTCACTTCCTTCCCCCACCCGTGCCGCTCCTGAACAACATGCATTCCCACGGACGTACATAATAATTTTTGTAACAATATTTATTGGGCTAACAACAAACCCAGGGAAATTATGCTCCAATAAAAAAGTAATGACCGGATCTTGGTTCTGTTTGAGGCACAAGGAAGTAGCCGCGGAAAGTTGGCAAGGCTGTTTCTTGCTTGCGTACACTGCGCTTGTTGTATGAACACGAACATTCCCGGCAAAATGAAAATAACTCAGTATTAATGGGCAGGATTCACTGGTTTTGCTTATCAGTTGTCCATTTTATTCCTTTACAATAGGGGCAACAGTGAAGTTAAGTGATTAAAGTTGTTGGATGCGCTGCACCAGGCCGCCTCATGTTTCAGTTGGTAGGAACATCATAAACCAGAGATTTGGTTGGGCTCCAGGTGAATCTAGTTCGAAAAAAGGTTACTGTTCTATGTCGGTGATACAGAGCCAGTGACATGTTGAACCTTCCCTGAGAAGGTCTCTGACCAGAACTTGTCTCAGAATATGGTTTTCCTACTTCAAGTTCTCACAGTTAACGAAAACTACAAGCACTTATAAAACGGCTGGATGGACTGTGCTATGGATTAACTCTCTAAAAAGAAAACTGCGCAGATGGTGGGCTTTATGAGAAAGGCGTTGACAGAATAAGATAGCCAGAAAACTGGAGCTTGTACTCTGTGGTGTCAATTCTTTGAATGTTTAGATTAAAGTGATAAATACATTCAATCAGTTGTGTTAAAATCACAAGTTCCATAGATCTAATGACTTACGCCCGATTTTTTGGGGAAAAATCTCCGGTTCGGAATATTTCGTATGAGAGGTTTCGGCGCCTACCATATCAGAATATTTTACCGACATCGTTACACGTCACCAAAAACACTGAATATTTTTGTACATTATACTTTCCAATATAACTGTCTCATTACGATAAGTGTAGATCTGTGTTTTTGGTTTCGAAAACTAGACTCCGAGGAGAGTCAGAAGCTTGGCAGCTACATCATACAACGGAATCTCATAGGACCGAGTCAAGCAATGGTCAGAAGTCAATGAAACAAATATATAGTATTCAAAATACGGACAGTGCAAAAAAATCGGCAAAGTACCCACTTCCTGGGTGAAACCGGCCTCAGTTTGTTGAACTCCTGGGACATACTTGAGGTGTACAGTACAAAATGAATTGGCTGGCAGATTTCACCAGAGGAATGTAATTTTGTCAATTTTACTTGAATATTTAGTCTCAGTTTTTTGTGGTGCGTCGTAATATACCTTATCACCTAAACCGGTTTACGGGGGGATCTAATGCTCTCTGGAAGATAGTTTTTGAAAACTTCAGCCGGTTTCCCATCTTTACTCGTTGCTGTTGATTTAGTACAGTAAATACTTCTGTTAATGTTTCGTGATCCCGGGGATCAAGTTTTATAATATACGGTATTGAAACTTGTTGCCTAGGGTGTGTGAATTTTATGAGTCGAGCGGTGGCTATGTAAAGCATTAGATACTCTACTGAGATATTTTCTCACAATGAATGCTCGGTTCTCTGTGGGCTGATGTTTTATACTATTCCAAGGTAACTGAATATACTTTCAAAACACCGTGAACAAGTTAGCAAGTTGGATCACCTGCAACAGAAAGTGTGGGAGAACAACAGCTGGGAAGCAAAAGGATCGAGAACAAATCTGTCGGGTAATTCCGGAACATTAGGATCGAATTTATTTCATTAATGTCAAAGGATAGAAAATTCACTTTGCTGAACTCACTTCATGCAGAAGAAATACAGCTGTCCGTCTAAATTTCCGAGAATAGCAAACTTTCCGGTTTGGTTTTACGTGATGGTCATCATGTAACGGAAAACGATAGAGACAACGTAAACGACAATTGTTGTTTGACTATCCGTGGAAAGCGCCTGGTCGTAAGTTGGAGCACGTACAAACAATAACGCGGCTATTATTCGAGGACCTGTTTTTGAGATGACCAGTTTGCATTAGTAAGCTTTAACATGCATATTACGGTTTAGCAGCATTAGGTGTTCTTCTGAGTGCCCGTATTTTTGTGTTGTAATCTGTAACGCTGTTACTCATGAAGTGAAGACCCATATTCATTGTTCCTATCAAACGTTAACAGTTTCTCCCCAACCGCTATCGGCAATACATGCTTTCCAACAGCGTTCAAAGAGTACGCTTTCTGTTCGAAGTTTCGCTGTAGTTTTGTGGCTTTCCTGCAACGAACTAAGTTCTGGTTATGGTAAACGTTGACGAAATTGTTAAAGGTAATGTATTGGCCAGTCCATTAGGATTTTCTACAGACCCTTCGCTCTACTGTGTGACCAGTTTTTCTCCTAAGATAGGAACAATTTACAGGCTTTTGTCCCAAAGGTGTGTACGGAAAACTTGTCTGATTTGATTTTCAGCAGCCGATTGTCACCTGCGTCGCGTCGATAAATGTGATTAAGAATCGGAACAATTGAAGAATTCTTACTTTTACTTGTGGTGATGTCCGCTGAAGGGAGCCCAAGTATTAAATTCATCGTGAAGCCATTTTTATGCAGACAGTATCACCGAAATTAAGTAGCATACTCCAGTTGTAAATCAGATAAGTACTACATCTCTCCCCATATAGCTAAACTAGATAACCCGTGACCACTCATGAACACTTCGAGTCAGATCTTCCGTAAACGTTTTCCATCCGTAGTATTCTACATATCGTAATCTTCTGCCCTCCTGAGGATGAGAATGAAACTTAATCGTTGATATTCCATATGTTTCTTTTTGACATCCAACTATGGTGCAGTGCCTGGAAGATTCTACTCAGTTCTTTCAGATCAAACGCGTGGCTTCACAACGGTTGACATTTAATTTGCCAAAAATTACTCCTTGACAATTTTGGCGAAGCTTTACTGAAACAACCCATTTTCTCGAGTATTTCAACTGTTTGTTAATTTACCGGTACCTATAATAATGTCTGACCCATTCACCCCATGAAGTGATTGAACAAGTTTTTTTACATAGGAAAATAAACCTGAATCACGAATGTAAATCACTTCAGGAGACCGGAACCGCTAGCAAGGCTAGTTTTGCCAGACAGTAAAGGACAGTCACTTGTTAGCGTTGTACTGTAGAACGGAACAGCAAGACTCGGGCATTTGTCAAAACAGTGTTGTTATACACATACTATTACACATGTATAAACTTACTCGTGCAAAAAACTGCGGCCAACAAGAGTTGAACAGTACCACGGACAATTCCACCCTCATTAAAATATAACCTGTTAACGGATTTTGTACAGCGATTAGATCGGTTAGAATTCGAAAAAAAAACGCTCGGAAGAACAAACGGTGATATTTAAGTAGGCTGCAGCTACTACGTCAGTTTGTTTATGGTTTACACAGGACGGACGAGTCTTCTAAGGCTATTGCCTATCCCCCTTAGCGCATTTTGAAATTTCCATCTCACTCTGATGTTCCTGACCCACCCGGCTTTTTGTTTGCATTTATACACAACCGGCACCTGACCTTCAATCAGGAGAAACCAACCTTATCTTACCATTTCGTGATTAAACAAATTTCATTGTTTCCTTGCTGACCGGCCGGGTTTAGCGATGGGATTTCCCTCACACTTAGTATACTTGGTGTGACCCATGAATACGTGCGGGAAAATTTAAAGACGCCAGTTTATTGAAGTTTCCTCGGGCTAATTTTCCGAAAGATTACAGACATTTGTCGATGATTTTTTACTTTTCTTGCTTTCTTCCAGTATCTAGGTCACACTAATAGTTTTCCAAAATGAAGCTTGATGGTCTATGTGCCTTTCGTGAATTTCACTCAATTATTGATCCATCTGGTTATTTTCGGATGTCTTAGGCAATCTTATGTTAACTAACTGAACGCCATCTGAACATTTAGTGAGATAGAAAATCTGCTTGATTCTCCTACTGTGGTGAGTCAAATTCGGGATTGTTTTATGGGTATTTCGCACACTCATGCCTCAAAGTAATAATTTTAGCGTTAGCATTTGTTCAGATTTAAGAAACCGGAGTTAGAAGGAAGCAAAGAAAGTCATACAAAAACCATATATTGGAATATCGACGGGTCATGCGTGGGCAACATGTAGCCTGACAGTAACCAGTATTCAGTACTCAAGGTGGTGATAAGCGGCGCTGACTGTATATCAGCGCATATTTCGTTCCCTTTGCATGCGTTTGAATTTAAGTGAAAGGCATTCAAAATACGCGTGTCTCTGGTAGACGATACAAAATTTTGCAAAAACTACCTACTCACTGATGTTTAGCGAGCTACTTGTAGGCTTTCGTATTGAAGGTTTGGTACCAAAGGCGACTACTCAGAAAATATCTTTCCTGCAACGCAGCGAGAGACAAATTTAGGAATTTATCATTTGCTAAGCGTGTGAACCGCAATGCATCGCTTGTAATGTACCACAAGCTGTCTGTCGTGTTTACGATGTTAGGCACAAACTTAGCAGTTCCACCCGTCGCACATACGAAGATCTTGTCATTTCAGTCCAACTTTTTTAAATCCACTTTCTCAGTTTCACTACATTGAGGCATTTATCTCCTTTATTAAAAAGTTGGGAATACATACAAATAGATCGAGATAGCAACTCAAAACAATGCCAGCTAAACATTCGCACGAGAAGGAAAAGAGTCCAGCGGGTATTATTTTACGCGATGTTTTCATTCTGATCCGAACCGAACTGCCCCCAGTTAGTTCTAAAACGGCATCGTTTTCGCCCTACCGATTATCAGTGAGGCATCAGGCAGAAGCTAAACGTTTGTTTCCGTGAAAAATATATGAGCAGATGAACGAAAAAACAACAACAATAAAAGCGCCCTTTTTTACACTGAGGCAAAAGTGGAAGATTTGGTTCACAGGAGATGTCCACGCACCCGGTTGTGAATTTCTGGTTTTACTGGTGGAAGTCTCTGTGTACAGTCATCAAGTGAATCAAATTTAGGACAAATGTGACAGAAAGGTAGACCGTTACAGGTTAGGACAGGTCATTTCGGGCGAACTGCGTGACTGAAGGATGGTCCTGCCAAAACGCGTTAATTATCAGGATACTTACACTTCTGGCAACCACTACCGAGCAGAAGCTGGAGTAGCCATTCCAAAGGTCCCCATAAATAGGCAGATTGCGCTGTTCATAATTAATGTCGCATTTTCGGAAAAGTTTGGTAACTATCGGTAGATTTATTGCTGGGCAACGTTTCGCTTTTGACACAAAAGCTTCGTCAGGCCAAGTGACTAGGTTACGAGGTTGGTCGAGATTTAAGGCGGAAGGAGAACCAATCATCTAAGTCAAGCTAAATCTCTGTTGGGTGTCGGCCGAAGGATTTTGTGTGTTAGGGTGGGTGACCAAGTGTTGGACCTAATTGGATTTGGGTCCAGCCTAGGGTGTAGTTGTTCTGGTTCGGTTCACTTAATGATCCCTCTTGAACTTCGTTTGCACTTTCTGTCCGTCTGTGTGGATGGGCTAGTGCTACGATAGTTGTGTAAGAGGGATTCTGTGAACTTTGGTCGGGTTGGGATTTCCACCCCCTGTTTTTGCTAATGATTCTAAGTGAATTGACAACCACACAGTCACGTGTCAACTCGGCTTATCTAAGACCGCTTTCCATACGCTCGCCAGTTCCACACCCTCGATTCTGTTCACGCTATGATGCTTGGTGATTTCCACCGCTTCGGCTATCAGCCGCTGTGGTGTGAATCGCAGTCCCCGTCTTAAAACTTCCACATTATCCAAATCTATACTATGTCCCGTGTCTAAGGCATGTACCGCCATCGCTGAGTCTTTGACCAGCGTTTGGTATTCTACCGCATTCCTTGGTGGTTTGTTTATTCTCCTTTTATGCTCACCAATTCTGGTGTGCAATTCCCTGGCAGTTTGTCCTATGTAAACCTTAGTGCAATCGTTGCAATTAATTTTATACACACAGTCCCTAGTCCTTTCAACCGGGAGGGGATCTTTCAATTGCACCAAAACTGAGCGTAGCGTTCTTCCCTTCTGGAAAGCTACTCTAATGTTGGCCAAGTTCAATATTCTTCGAATAACCTCCGAAGTTCCTGCTTTATATGGAATGACTGCTGTGCCAATCCATTCCTTACTGGGTCTAGATACCGGAGCCAATATCTTTCTTAGTTGACGCCTAATCAAACTCACTGGGTATCCTATTTCTTGAAGTTTGTTGGCAATCTCGATTTGAGCTGCCGTTCGGTCGATCTCTTCTGTGCACAGCGCTTTGACTCGACGAAACATCGATGAGACAATACTGGCGTACACGGACTTTGGGTGTGCTGATGAGTAGTTTAAAACGTTTCCTGTGTCTGTTGGTTTCTCGTACACCGTAGTTTTTAATTTCCCCCCACTCTTATGTGCTATACAGTCCAGGAAGGGTAATGTGCCCGAGGTGGACTCTATCTCCATGCTAAACTTGATGTGTGGACTTAAACTATTGAGATAGTCGTGGAAGCTGTTCACGTTATCTCGTTTGATTACAACAAACGTATCGTCAACATAACGCCAAAATACTTTCGGTGGACAATGAAATCCGGCCAAGGCTATTTGTTCGAAGTCCTCCATATAAATATTAGCTAAAACTGGGGATATTGGAGATCCCATTGCAAGACCTTGTTCTTGTGAGTAAACGGTTGTGTCAAAAACAAACTGATCGAGATTCAAACACACTCTTATGCCCTCAACTATTTTATCCACCGAGAGCTGTGTCCGTTCCCTGAGTGTCGTCCCTACCAGTTACAACCTCTTGGTTACCTCCAGAGCATCTGCCCTAGGTATGTATGTGTACATTGAGACTACGTCAGAACTCACGAGGACTTCGTCCATCTCCAAAGGAAGCCCTGCGACCTTATTGGCAAAGCCGTACGAATTCCTAATGAAGGTGCTTGATTTCCCCGTGAGCGGTTTTAGCATACCAGCTAAGAATCTGGCCAGCTCATGTGGTGGCGAGCCTATATCATCCACTATTGGTCTTATCGGGACATCTGCCTTGTGGATTTTTGGCAATCCGTAGAGTCATGGTTGAATCGCACTTTTTGGGTACAGCCGATACCACTTACCTTGCCCTAAATGGATTATTACCGATCTTAAATATCTACCAACTTCGACCTCATTCTTATTCATTATTGAAGTAATGCTGCTACTGGTAATTTGTCGATAGGGTCCATCGGCGAGGTGTTGCCTAACCTTTTGAAGATAGTCGCTCTTGTTCATTACTACTGTGGCTTTACCTTTATCGGCCTTGGTAATGACAATACTATCTACCTGTCTCAGTGTGTTCAATGCTCTCCTCTCTGATGGTGCAATATTCGGAGCTCCCGGCTGTTGGGATTTTAGGACCGTGACCAACTGTACTCGTAGCTTCTCAGCTCCCGCTGAAGGAAGCTTTTGAAACAGCGACTCTACACTAGGAATTATTTCCTCCGCTCTTATTACTTTTTTGCTCACTGCGAAGTTTAGTCCCTTTTCTAACAGACAGCGTTCGTCGTCACTCAGTGGTCAATCTGACAAGTTAACTACACTACAGTAATTGGTGGATGGTTTCGTCCTTTCTATGCCCTTTCTAGACCCCTGAGTCATGGAAAGCAGTTGGTCGAACTAACGTACCTGCCTATCCTTGCGTTGCCGGCCCTGCGTAAGCTTCACTTCTGTTGCTTTGGTGTTGAGCATCTGGAAGTCGGCGGGTAAGATTGCGGTCTGAAGATCTTGGCTGAGTTGACTGGCGTGGCGGCGTAGTTCGGTTAATCGCTGGGTGGTTAGGTAAATCCTCTGTTTGAGGAATGAATTGGCCGCTGACAAAGCAATTTTTGCGGAAGCAACTGACGTGTCTGGTGGCTTCACAATCAGGGATGGTGGAACAATATTGTGCTTTAAGCATCTAATGTTGAATACACGATGGTTCTCCCATTTTGCCTACAGTCCCGCCAATCGAACGTAATCGCTTGACATTTTTCAAACGTGAAGTCCGTAGGTATGTTCAATCAGATGAAAAACGCTCGTAACCTAGTCACTTGGCCTGACGAAGCTTTTGTGTCAAAAGCGAAAGGTTGTCCAGCAATAAATCTACCGATTGTTAACAAACTTTTCCGAAGGTCGTATTTTCTTTCCCTCGGTCAAACTCGTCCCTGGCTCGAACCCACTGTCTTCTGCATCTACCTAATGGACTTGATATTCACCCGAACGTTTGACCCTTGACATGTCAAACCAAGTTTGACAAAATTTTCACGCATGTTTTATCCACTTGCATTACCACATGCCTTGCGCACACGTTTGCCGTTAATTCAGATCGATTCGCTGTTCTCTCCAGGCTTTCTTTGATTCGCACCATTTTGTACAAAAGTTAGACGGAAATCCCATAATTTGAGGTTTGCTTCCCATTCATGTACGTATTTTGTACATGTAGTACCGCATTTCATTGATAAGTCTGAAGACTTCGCAATTCTTGGCTTGTGATTGGGCGCCACTCAACTGGGCTTCTCAGAATATGTCACTTTTTCTACGAAAGGTCTGTAACGACTCTGGGATTTTAGCGTAAGATGAACCACACATTGAGCAATAAATTTCGGCTGATCATTCAATTTAGCTTGTGATGCTGTTATATCCCGTCTAAGAAGGAGTCGGTCACTCCTGGTGGAGGGGTTTGAGGTCGAGGAACTTACCAAAGATTTGCCGTCTCGCATCTTGCTGCTTATTCGTGAGACGTGAAACGCTGATGAATAGAAACAAAAGAGAACCAGCCACAGAATCATGACAAGTATATTTCTCACCACGGTGCAATTTTGTATGCTTGCGATAATTTATCTAATGGTTTCGGCGCCATCAGGGATGACCTAGAAAAAGATGTGGTTTTGATGATTTGTAACAACTAGTACAAGTTATCAGGTGGGATAAAATATATTAGTATATGTGTATCACTACCTTCCCTATGTTTTCCACTCTGTCGACATCTGTTGAACAATAAACTGAACTCAGTGAAAGGTGATCGCAAAAGAGTAAGGAACCCCATGCTTGTGTTTTTGCTTGATCCAAGCCTAGACGTTGGACGAAAACAACAGTCCACCACCTTAATTGGTAATCTTGGCTGCTTGGAGATTTCCACTCGAAGTGCGTCTAATTTTGGTAGGTATTCCCGCACTACCGAAGCATCCGCAAAACAAGACATAAATTATTCTTCGTGCAGCTTTATTTTAGAACGAGGGAGTTTATTGATAAAATGCGAATCATCAATCATAACGTATAAACAGCCTTCAATTTTGGACTGAAGGTGGTCGATGACTGAAATCATTCACTGGAAATTTTGCACCACTCATAAGAATGAAGGATAAATTTGAGGGGTGCTGCTGAATGAGGTCGGCGTATGGCTCGAGGGTTGAAAATGAAGAACGCAATCGACAATGAAAGACAGTTTTATAGAAGCCTTCACAACGGTGAACCAAAACCAGCGACAGTCCATTTTTCGCGGAATCAAAGACGGTTAAAACATTCCAGTCAGACGAACTTCAATTTTCTTAATCACCTACTACTGCGCCTGAAATCAGGCGACTTTCGCAGTGTTTTTCTAGAATGGATCGGAACACGCGTAGGAACAACTCACAGTTTAAACTGCAAAGAGTTTCGGATGATGACTTTTGTGAACTGCGGATTTTAATCTTTTGCGGAAGGTTCTGAAACTTGACAGTGTGTGCTACTGCATTATAGTGTACTACACTATGCTACACTCGTATATATTTGATCATAATATAAACCACTACAATGCACAACAGAATTATGTTGCGGTCTGAAAACCGTCGAAGAAAGATGCCCTCCTCTCTTTATCACAACTCTCACTAGAGGTTTACGCAGTACTGTTTGAGTAGGCATTTTGGGATGTAAATGCGCAGTGTCCATTCCTTTTCACCGTAGGTAAGTGAGCAAGACTATTTTGTCTAAGACAAGAACTAATTCTTCTATTCTCTGGTAAAAGTTTATGGTTCGAATTCATCCATCATAATTGATCAGATGAATTGTACCGCAGTTATTGTAATAATGCAATATCATTCGCTCAAACGCCCCTCAACCAGCGTGCGTGAAGGCAGGTTTCTTACGCTTTTATCCTCATTTAATGCATAACGCGGTCATGTGTTCACTCTTATCCAAGTCGTGCAGTTTAGTGTCCCATTGTGCTTAGCCTGCTTTCCGATAGTCTGTCAGAAGTGCATGTCGACTGATTTGATGATTTTGTTGTCTCTGTGATGTCCCAGTGAAAGTTGTTCCCAGTGCATTTCCGTGTACGCCTAACCGAGAGATGTTTTACGCCGTAACGTTTCTTTGTCCTTAACGTAACCTGATTCCGGTCACGTTTTATTGCATATTACTTTTTCCCCTGGCAACTATCGTTACACATGTGCCATTCACATACGGCAGGATCCAGGCTACACGCGAGGTGAATGTAACCAGGTTTGAACTGAATAATTAACCTCTAATGTTCATTCCTAGCGTCATTTTATTTTGTTTCCGAAACATTGGCTTGCTTCGCAGTCTTTGTAGGAACATTAAGACAAAGATCTACTCTGAAATGCAGTCGAATAGCATGCATCCGAGTTCAATTATAAGTGGCGTTGTGGCCACCACTGCAGTTACTTTACCATTTCCAGCTAACTAAGAAAGTGAGATGCAATGGGCACCATATGCTTGGTCAAATAATTTCATTTTTAATCTAGTTCAGGAAACGGCCTACACGACTGAACGCTAAGCCAGCATCACTTGACTCAGATAGTGTATTGTGTGGGTTCTTTGTGCTATACAAAGCCGCAATTTATAAGCCTCTGCATTTTTAAAGCCCTTCCTGTCTGATGATTTCTCATCTGGTAGGACTAAACCAGTGGTTCAATAAAGGTCGCCACCATACTGATAGTGATGTTGAACTTAGCTTATTTAATTAGACGCAGGTTTCACGTGAATAGAATGCTGGTGAAGCAATAAATCTTCAACGTCGTGACAAGGAGAATTTTGCATGCTTGACTTCAGTGTAGTTTGTACTGTTGAACTACAACGTTCTAGCCATATGGGGATCACATGAGTCATCTCCTGCATCTCTTATGCGATTCTTGCCAATCACAGGTACCTGTCACTCGGACTGTTTATGACGAAAAACTTATGTTTATCAACATATTTCTCTACTCAAACGGAAAAAAACAAAGAGGAAACACCCTGGGTTTCGCAAACGCCACGGGTAATCCGGATAGGAACTGATAGCACGAACACCACTGATATCGGTTCACCGCCATATCGTTCAGTGTCCTCAGCGAAGCTCAGAGTAGGTCAAGTGGACCCTATCCTTGATGGCGAACAACATCAAAGGCAACCAAACATCCCGTGAAACCTTTCACTTCATTCTGATACCCAAATTTTGTCCACCTCTAGGTTTCCGCTACTCCAAATTAGGCAAGAAAAACAAAACTATTCTCGGCAGGCGGTAACTAGGCCTGCATAACACAGAGTTGGGCCACCTCATCTTGCAATGCTGGATGAGCTCTTTGAGGGGACTGCCTTCTCCCTCACATAAAACCGTCCCATGATCACTCCCTACTTCTCTGTGATTGACTGATGGCGAATTCTCCGGTTTCTACCGATTTCACATAAAATTCGGAGTCATTAGTAGCTAAAGATCTGAAGCTAGTTCAAATCATCCTCCCGAATTGGTCGAGTGTCACAGATGTACAGCAATTCACGCCACAACACATTTTGATATACGCGTCATTTTAGATCCATCGCTATGTTTTTAAGGCCACAAGTAGTGCTCAATATTACAAGCTACCGCATTGTTCCAGGGCCTTGATCATTCATAGGACCTGTGTGGGAACTGACGGCCTCACAGACCGAATATTCTTGCTGTCCATCGGCATTCAGTTAACTGCAGAATCAGTCAACAGTTATTCAGGTCAGGTAACACACTCAAAGATTTTGGATCGGCTTCTCAGAGACGAGGTCCAGTTTGGCTTCAGATTCCTATGCGAGTCTTCTCCCAAAACTTACAAATTCCCCAGTGGAAAATTCTCTTATATGTAAGCTCCTTCAGTAGCGGGCGAATAAAACAAGTGAAATCAATCTGTCTTATGAAGTTCGCTGTAGCAGGCCATATTGTATGAATATTTGGTGATGATTGCCCTCATTTTTGGGATGACCTCCCAGTACTGATATTCATAGTGAAGGAGTGAAACAATTCTCTTTGGTTGCGTGCAACAACCGCTGCTATGCAAAACTCACACACGTGAATTTCAATCAGCAGATAGAGATGAGATGTAAATCGTTTCGCCAGAGCATACATAAACTTGATTAGGAAGACTGAAAATACTGTCACTTCACATAAAATATTACACAAAGAGGACGGATTTTGGATTTTGGAATCAACTTGTTTTTAACACCTTGCACTATATCGAATATGTCTGTTTGGGATTCGCACCCGGGTCTTTGAAGTAGTGGCCCTTAACATTATGCACTCACATAGAGTTCCAAGGGTTGCCTTAAAAACTTCGGGTTTATTTTCTTCCGACAATTCAGTTTATAAGTGATTGTTGATGAAATCCTCGGTCTCACCAATCTTGTGGCAATAAAATGAATGTTGCATGGTTACAGCTTTCTGTAAAAAAGAGAGTGACAAACGGTAGTTCAGGTTCCATAGGCACTTTGATCACCAAAAGCACGCATGAAAGGTTTACTCAAGTGAAATCTCATGTTTATATTTACGGAACACTTGGATTTAAACACTCAAAATATCAATTGTTGCACAACTGCGCATTTTGAACATTAAGGAAGAAAGCTTTGTTATGCAATGGATGCACATACAATTGTACTGACACACACAGAAAGCAAAACTCAGGGAGTGAGGAAGAACTCTCCTCGAAATTCTTATCCACTGAGGACAATTCATCAAGCAGAATAAACTAGCCGCTATCAGCGAAACATTTTCGGATGCAAAGATAGACGTTTTTCCTATCACTGGGTAGATCCTTTTCATAGATGCACTGCGTAATTTAATCGGCAGATGTATCGTTGCTCATAGTGACACAATTAATAAATGTCTGAAGCAGAAAATTCTTGAATAAGGTTGATATTAACTGGGTGTCTGTCCTCCATACTGATCGAGCGACATATTCTGGCTGTGGGCCAACCAGCTGACCTGAAAACCCGAAAATTCTCATGTTGCCCACATCATTTAACAAACGTTTCTGAGTCAATCGATAAGGTATTCATTGCAGAAGAGTTTAAATTTGACCGGTTCAGTCGGTTTCGTCCAAACAGTTCCGTGTTTTACTTGTTGTCCCTAATGTTCAGGCTGAAGAGGTAATGAAAAGCTGTTAAAGTCACGCAGTTTTATTTCCTCTGAAGTCATTTGCAATGGGATAAGCTAACTGTAATTGTAGAGTTCTTCGATTCATTATCAAGTCATAATGGACCGGTCGAAGTCCTTGATCAAGCTAAGAATAACCAGATGCTCATTCACCAACTGAAGACGGAGGGCATAAAAAGTCTCTTTTCTCTTTAACAAAACAAGCTATTCCCAAGCCTGCAAGATGAAAAATATCAGTGGAACATAGCTGTTGGTTAAGCTACGAGATAAACAAACGTTCCAAAACCATTTCGCAAAGAAGAAACGAAAACATATATATTTTAACTGGATACATGTTGGCACATAAAAAAACATCAAATATGAGACAGATGTGAACGTGGTTCTGTGGTTAGCTCCACAAGGTCAATTTCATTTATCACATGGGAAACATGGCGAATGGTTTCCGGGTGAGCCGGTTTCACTTCCGTCCGATCATGGGAAGTAGGAGAAACCGATGGGCTACATCCATTAGTCTCAGGTGTCTGGTTAAACTGGTGTCGGTGCGTTCTCTTCGGCGCATTAGTACATTCTGTTATGGCGACATTCCTCACCGTTCGAGTTGCGTTCGCCTCTGCATTCTCCGTTTTGCCTTCGCCAGCATTCTGGATAATATCGTGGTGCGAACAGCAGCATACGGTTTGGAATAACTGGAGTGCCTTTGCACGGAATGGTGGGCCATTTAAACAATAAATCACAAAGTGCACTGCGAAATTTGTGTACCACAAAGTATAGACAGTCTTTTCAATGGCAAACACCAGTGAGACACGATCGGGCTCCTCTTTTTCAACCCACTTGTTGACGTCCAGCGCAAAGTAGACAAGATCATACGCCATTAGAGGAGAAACACTCACGATGAAAAATATACTAATTGCCACCAACATTTTCGTGAGAGATGAAGATTTTTCAACACAAGTCCTCACCTTGATTGAATCTCGCATTTCGGATCGTGCTTTTCTGGAGTATATTTTTAGATAACGTTTTGTATCTACACTACACTTGTTTGATGGTGGTGTGATTGCAGGTGATTTACGAATTTTATCCTCCTGCGTGGCTAATGAAGGTATGAAGCTGGGACAGTTGGATTCCTGCACTGAAGTAGCGTTTTGCGCCTTGCGTTTGCGGTTGAATTCGCGCATTCTTTTCAGTCTCATTCCAATGACAACATTAGCACATGTCATGAATATGATGGGCAAACAACATATGAGCAGCATATCAATGTACGGAAACACTATTTGGGCAAAATAGTTAGGGGTACATTCAAATTCCCCCGCTTTGTCTGTTGATATGCTGTAGGTCATGGTGAAAAAGAAATGTGAATCGAGTGCAATCAATCCGATGGTGAGTGATAGGATGGTGATAATCGCATTACGTTGTGTACAAATATGCTTTGCCCGAAAAGGCCGACCAACCCAAATCGCGCGTTCCACTGTCACGGCGACCATTAACCAAACGCTCAAGTAGGTCAGAGTATAGTGAACGAACGACGTGAGTGGACAAATCAATGACGAGTGATTTCTTATGTTACTGGGGAAAAAAACCGTGGTATTAAAAATGTTTACCAACATGCTGGATATAATATAAAGTAGATCAACCACTGCAAGGGCCGTTAAATAGACTGTTGTGCTTGATTGCCGAAGACGTTTTGTACGGAGAACCACAATGGTGAGCGCATTGCCGAACAGACCGAATACGAAAATCATCATCTGTATGGCGAATGCGACTTTCAACACAATGTGCACCGCAAATGGTTGTTGAATTTTTTCTGTGACGTTGCCGCTGATATTGTGGTTTGTCAGATTTCGCATGGTGCAGTCGTACTGATTGCAAACCTGTAGAAGGTAGGGAGAAATATGGTGATTATAACTTGTGCTGGACTTTTTGCCATTCATTCTGATTTGACTGAACGGACATTTAGGGTGATGTTGCGGAATTTCCATTTACTTTACAAACCTTTTGAGTGTGTGCAGTATTCATAGATTTTTATCATTGTGCTCACAGGTCTTGACACCCTTACTAAGTTGCCTTCTCATTCTTCCGTTTCATTTTGTCATCGATATTGTGGAATGAAGTCCTACGGTCTTAGCAGAGCATCAGAATGTCCCTATCTGCCGCATCAAGCTGTTCGCCATTTAAAGGGAACGGCTTGGACTAACTTATACGTATCCTACAAAAAATGTTCTCTCTGTACTTCCTGCGGTTTTCCGTCCTATTGGAGAGATTGTCGTTGCCCGATATCATTAGCCGCATCTCTACAGGGTCCTCACAAATCTGAAGCGAATCACCCACAGCCTATAATCACCCTTGGAAAATAGTGTCTCCTTCATTTGAACAGCTACTCTATCAGAACAACAACGCTATTCTGCTAAGTCCATCGAATCAGGAAATAATGCTGACAGTTGAACTCCAGGCATCTAAAGTGACAGGGGAGTGTGAAGCCAAACACCGTGTGCCCGCTGAACGAATCTTTTTATCACATGCATTTTGAGCGATGTTTACAATATTTCCGATGCCTGGACCAACGCACCTTGACAATGTTGGCCGTGTCCATCGACTGAACCACCTGTCTGGACTTTCCGACCGCGTGGAAATGTGAGCAGCCAAAAAATTTGATGATTAATTAGTCATGTGTAGCTGCAGTATGGTTGACCGTGGAATTATAATGGATGTCTTACGAACCATGCAAGTGTTGGAACCCATCAAATTCTACAAACTCGTCTTTTGGGAGCCATCACACAAACTTGTCAGGCAGATTTCAAGCACCTGTGGCCATGCTAGTTATAAACGCAAATGAAACAGTGGAAAAGATTGAATGGACTGGATTTCCAATCAAAACAGAAGCTGCACACTAATGGCGGGATGATATGGGTACGAACCGGCTCAAATAATCACAGATGAACGCGGTTATAGGTGTAACGGCGGATACTACTGATGAGGCGTGCGAGTAGCATGTGGCTTTCTCCTAACTCCGCCTCGCGTCTAATGCAAGGTGGGGTTTATTACGGAACCTGTGGAACTGCTTTGCAGTGGTCGTCCACAATTGCGTGATAGTCAATGAATATCCCCGAAAGTTGAAGAAAACGCGTGAGGATGTTCAGTGTTTAAAAATAAGGTGCATATGAGATGTTTACTTTCCTGTCCAACAGTTTGTAACCGTTTAGTTGATGTCTGCTAATAAACGACTTCGCGGCGAAGGGCTTTCCCCTTACACAGGTAGTTAGTTAACTAAAATATACAACCAGAATTTTCTCCCCTATCCGGAGCGGGAAGTCTTTAAGATGAAACAGTATCGACAAATGCACGAAGTATAGATGCAGGCGTAAGCAAACTCAACCTAACTTCGCTTTTCAGGTTATGGACCTACTACAATCACAAATATGCCGTCTGATGGGTGACTGAGTTCCATCCACACTGAAATGGTTGTACAAGAGAAGGACTAGTCCTCTTCCGCCTACGATTCTGTGATTATTTTTTCAAGCGCACCCAGTTTTTTGCCATATGTGAGAAAAATAAAGTTCGCAGTACCTCGATTATTGCATGCCTCTATGAGCTTCTTGCTGCAATCTTTCACAAACTTTAACCTCTCAAAAGAATACATTTTTAAAAAGGGGTATCACGGTAAGAATTGATGATTGATGACTTTAAAGTGCTTCACTTCGTCAAACAGTGTTCAATACACTAGTCAAAAACTATCCGAGTCACAGAATGGTTCTGCTCCTACAGAAAGGAGACACGTTTAGGCTCAAACAAATGAAACTTCTTAAGCGTCGCGTTTAAAAAAGCATTTGTGGAACTTTTTCATGACATTACGTAAGTTTCCGCAGGCACCATTTTCAGATATCCAAAATGATTAGCCACGGTGCCCTGCTTCTGGACCCTCCTCACATCCATTCAGAGTTTACAGTGACTCTTAATGAGAGGCACAATTTTTCCGTGCCGTCCAATGTAAGGAAGTTAGTTACATTATATATCTATCAGTAAACCACTTGATTGCAATCCTCACAAAGAAATTATCTCCTCACATTTTGCTTTCCTTACCATACAATATTCTCAGGACACAAAGTTTGAAAGAGAGTGTAGGCAGAATGGCAAGCGGCAGAAAGATAACCTACCTTTCCCGCATCGGTTTGCTGCCAAAGTAGAAAAAAACGGTATATGGTTAAATTTTCAGGATCATTATCTGAATTTTGATAAAATCCGGCAGTAGAAACTCTGGTACGTCCCACAGGTGGACCGATGATGTACCTACGGTAATTGGTTTGCAGTCAAGCTGAAAGTAGTCGGTGCACAATCAAATAAAGCTGCCCAACAAGGCGTTCCAAGAGGTTGTATGACAACTTGCTTTATATTAAACAAACGCTGATTCAGGTTGTGCTTATCCTGTTTGGTTTGCAAAAAGTCGAACAGTAACAAATAAACTACAAAGTGGGATATTTGGTTCTTTTTGCGCGATTTTATCCAGAAATTGAGCAATTATTTTCTGTATGTGTAAAAGTTCACTCTCTGCGAGTTCTTTCAATTTTCACTTATCTCCAAACCTCCGCTTGACACTACTAACATAAGCTTTTGTTTAAAATGTACACTCGCACAGTCAAAACTTGGGTCTTAATAATTTGTGCAGCATACCGAGGCAAATTTGATAGCGAAAAGCACAACTTGATTCCTTCTTTAGGGACGTAGCGCATAGGTTGCCGGCTCGCTTTGTTCTGGCTTTCACATAGTACAGAATAAGACCTTCCACACTGAAGGTGCTGAGGATGCTCTTTCCTGATCCATATCTCTTCATCTGCAGTAAGCGCAGTAGCGATGCATACACAGAAGTGAATGTTAATGGGTAAGGTCATATGGACCACCAAGGAAACAACGGGTGCGGCCATCATTTGTTAGCCTGTTGGTCGTGCTTTCAAATTTGTTTGAAGATGTTCCATCACCATTCGAAGCAACTTAATCAGTGGGCTAATGATGTGCACAGATGACGTTTTCTCGAACAGTGACGAAACACGTTCAAACAAATTATAAGACAGACAACGAACCAACAAGGAAATATCTGTCTGTGTTTCCGCCTCAAGATGTAAGAAAGCACAAATGCGCACCGCCATTAGAATTGAAGAAATTAGGGATCTGCCGTTTGTTCGCTTTTTGGGAAAAACTACGGGTGTGAACTAATTGGGTGCAGAAGGCAAAACAATAAAAAAATAAGCAAAATAATAATTCGGTAAGCGGAACAACTGCTTGGATTGATCGTTATTTCTCAAGTGAATAAGTTTGTGGCTTTCTTGGTCTTTCTTTCCGTTCTCAAAGAATTCGACGTAGCGCTAAAGGTTCATTGTTGTCACCTGAATTTGTTAAACGGTTTAAAAATAACACATATCCATTAGGTAATCACATGTATTTGTACACTATTTTTCGCAGTCAGGCTACTCGACTAAATCCGATTTTAAATACTTCTGTATAGCAGGTTTTCTTTCGAATTTATCGCGAAGGTATAGAGCGAAATGGTGTAAATTGGCATGGAGACAGTCAGTTGGATTTAAAATACGTATGCGGTTGAGAAGGATAAACAGTTTGGCAATCATTCATTTCAGATTCAGCTGATTTCTGCAGAATGTTTGGTACCACGTCCTTGCAGACATCTGCCCAATAGTTCTCCACTGAAAAATTAAAAGGTCGTAATTCCGGATGTCATATTTCCAGATTATGCAGCGGACAGCCAAATAACTGTAACTCCCAGTAGAACCTACACAATTTAATTCTGTAGACAGCATATATCTTTTTACGTACGTTTGTTTAAATTGCTCTCCACGGGAAATAGATTTAGGAGTCCGATATGAATTAAACCTCTTGAAAATCGAACGTCTTTTCCTCGCTTTAGTTTATTCCTTAAGACGTAGCTGAGTCGGTTCTTTAACCTGGGACACAACCAATCTATTTCTATTTTCAGTAGCAAACCAATCCACGTCCAACTCAGAAAATGAACGAACGGTTATTAGCGACAGACGAGTTTGTAGTTAGTGCTGCTTCAGGTTGAATGCTCCTGCTGATTCGCTCGGTTAATTCGCTGCTTTTCAATTAACAGGCGGGTCATCTTTATGTCCGTATTTTACTAGTGCTTAAAACCTTTGAAAATATTGATCACGACCTACAAATACTCCCATTTGAATAGATCAGCGTCACTAATGTGAGATGCACCTTCGAAAATTCAATTGATCAGATCAATGGATTGGCCAAATTTTCATTCATATCTTCAGAAGGTACATTAGTCTTTCTTACTTTTCTTGTGTGGCAACTAAATGCACTCATCACTACTAAGTAAACGAATACGGACAAAACGTATATCGAAACCTGAATGTCCTGTCCTGGATTGAAGCGAAACAAGTTCGTCTAAAGACAGGTTGTCCCAATGCTGCTTCGTAAAATGGAAAATGCGGTTTCATGGCGGACAGGTAATTAAGCCGTTTATTTTCCATGACAGTGTAGGATGAGCAGAGCTAATTCTTTCTGCAGCACTGTTCAATCCGTGTTAAAGTTGGTCACAGCGACCAAGAGGTGGACAGTGGTAATTAATTGACCAGCATACTTAAGCGGTGCCGATCGAAGACATGTGATGAACATCCAGAACGAGATGATAGCCATTGATGGTTTATGGAATAATTTTACTCAATAGGCACGGTTCACATTTTATGTTTTGAGCTATATCTGAGTTGGAAGTAAATCTTTCACAAGCCGCAAATTAGCTGTTAGATAGATAGATTGAGTGAGAAGGTGGATAAACAGACGGATAAGTAGATTCCGTTACGTTTCGTTTGTATAACGGGACATCAACTCATTCTTACTACAGAACTAGTCGACAAAAAATTGTTTCACAACCAAAAATACCAAAATGGTCGTTTCGCAAAAAATGGCTGTCCAAAATTATATTTGAAGTTTAACAGTGCAACGAGTGAATATTGAATGAGGATTATGCACTGGAAAGTATGTATACTTTTAAAGACGTTCTCAGTTTGATGACAAAACTTTACTGGTGGAGCAGTCGAATGGACCAGGTAGCATTCATCAACATATGAATGAATAAAAATGCAAATAAGCAGAACAGAACATACCGAGATTGGGACCAATAAGCGTGGAACTAGAAAATAAATAAATTGCCTTGGTAGCAGGTCTTACAACCGGCTTTAGCAGGCAAGAGGGTTTACCTATGAGGGCCGAGAAAAGACGGTAGCGCAATACAAAAATCAGGGTGAACAGATCGAAGAACAACTAAATTCTGGTGGTTCCCTCACGGATCTTCTCAACTTTAGGAGTGTCATTTTAATGTATAAAATATATGTTAGGTTGGAGGAAATTCACCGCGGAATGCCTCAGATTGTTATAGTAAAATAGTGTGTGTGCACAAGTGAGTATTTGCTCTTCAACGTTTTTTATAGTTAGAATTAGTCGGATAAAAACCTGAAGTATGGGCATTTGAAGGGGTTGAGTTTTGGCAGGAGGGTAGACCGCAGGTAGATGTCCTTAGATTGTCAGTCAGTTGGAAAGCAAATAACTGAACAAAAAAGCAAACTTATCGTAATATTTAAAAAGTTCATTTGTATGAACAACCTTGAAAAACACGCACTGCAAGGAAGGGACAGAGCATTCAAATTTAGTCCGCCGAAAGTGAGATGAGTTAGTCAAACGGTCAATCAGGTTAGTAGAAGGAGCACCAAACCAATTGAAGCCTATGTACAGGGCGTTGTCTGTACATCGTGAGAAACTGCAGACGAAGCAGTGGAATGAGCAAGAGAAGCCCGGACATTACGTGTACTGCGATTGAACTTACAGGTGTTCAGGAGAAAATTAACTGAAGTCAGTTTTATACAATGTTGTCCTTTGCGTGGTTTTCATTGGCGAGGTAATGAGGTGATTCTTTCTGATTACCTTAGACCTGAGATCAGTGTAAACGTTTATACAGTTCTTGGGTATAGATAAGCTGGAATGACACATTTGTGAGATATCCAGTGCAGCCTCAGGTAATAACAGCAGGATAATATAACTCGTGGGACCAGAAGAGAAAAGTATTCAGATCAATAGATTTCTAGGTGGATTTAGATTCCAAAGTTGCAGGTTGAAAATGTGTGCGAACTTCAACTAACTTATGTGGATTTCAGCGAAGAAAGTTTCACAGAAAAGAAACAGAATAAAGAGTTAATGGGATTCCACAAATAGTGACGACTAAATCATAAATTGGTCCTTTGAAAATATATGTTTTTCTCTGTCTTTTAAGAATAGTTTTGCATGACGAGTGTTTAACAGGCTCGCAAGGCGTTCCACTAAAGCTGGACAGACCATGTTTTTTGTATTCTGCCTGAGGCTACGTGGGGCGTTGTCATGATTCGAACCGAGATAACAACCCTATTGTCAGGTAAGGCTGGTCTAAATGTCGACAAAATTACACGATAGGCTGAGAAGATGTGGTCTTCGAAAAACATCCATGTTTGCTTGCTTCAGAAAAAAAACATGAGCAAAGATTGATACGCACGCGAATTTTAGACACAAAGTACGAAACATATAAGACTGAAGGAATACTCTCTTTCAGCTCATGCAACTAGAGGTTTTGCTCACTTCTCTGAATGAGTCTTTGCCAGTCACTCTATGTCAAGTTGGGGTGAGAGTTTTACCACAAATACCATCACTTTGGAGCGTTATCATCAAAACCAGCCAAACTGATTAAAAGACGTACTCCCTTGAAGTTTCTTTCTTCCAGTTCTATGAAATGACTTCCAGTATTATCGTCTCAAGCTCACAATCGGATTTTGAATTGTTTATGAGGATTTTACATTCCCACACATCTCAAGACCATTTCAAACTAGATGTAAATCATCTGCACTGCGCATCGCATAAATATCTGAGGAGCTTCTGAACAAATATTTACTGGGTCGGCAGACTTATGTAATGCCATATGGCCATGAATGGCTGAGCAGCAGTATGAGTAATTTATATCAAGACACAGTAATGCGCCACATCTACTTCACAGCTCATTCAGTGATAAACTGTGGAACAAAACGCGCAAAACGTCTGTGTTGATGTTTCATTCTGAGTGGATTATTGGACCTATATTAAGCTTGAACATTCAGCCACCAGTGATCAGATGGTATAATGAAAACCTGCAAGTCGCGGATCCAAAATGACCAAACGGGTGAGAAGATGCATGTTGCTAGTGACTCTCAGCCAAGTGGATAAATATATTCAGGCTTCGATGTTACTTAGCGTAAATATACTGCAATAATGGAATGGAAACCTAAGTGGGTTTTGCTTCCCTAGTGGAACAGTGCCTCTCCTCGGTAGTGTTAATGACCAAAATATTGCGCAACAACTATAAGCTGAACCCTTGGAAAATATCATTCCGCTCGTGCTCTTGCTCTGGACAATTATTCTGAGCCTTCATTCTGGCGTCCGAATTTTAGAAATTAACACTCGTAGGATTTTTCTGGAATTGCGAACTCCTACAACTTCAGTGTATGCCTTTAAGGAGATCGGTTCGCATGCATATTTGTCAGAATACCTTAACAACACACCACACAGACACACATAAGAACTCATCTTCCCCGTCCACTGTAATGCTTGGGTGACCCTGGTCGTATTTTTCTCGTTATTGTGTGTGCGTTGGTATGGCACGCCGGCTGTCTCTCTTGTGTGATAAGCGTTTTGGTGCAGAACAGCACCGTATTACTGTGTGGACCTTGACGATATAATAAGGGGACGGAAGCAAGACATCATGTGATTCTGGCGAATCCATCCGCCGTCCAGTCACCAAATCCCATGGGATTCTCATTGACGCGGAACTATCCGAGTATAAAATTTGTCATTTATGGTGAAAGTGTGGGAAAACCACGCGAGATTAACAAACGTCTACAGTGGGGTAAAAAACTGCTTCTTTTAAATGTCATCATTCCTATATTTCGCCGACACTAACAAGTTTCAGTTAAGCTACGCCAAAAATGTGGTTAACAACGATGACGATCACAATAAGGTCTGTACCAGAACAGTGTTTACGACCTGGCTAGTGGTAGCCGAATGAAGTATCAGCTGAAAATACAAACATAAAGTTTAATAATCTTCTGGTTTCGTAATTCTTTTAGACTTTATCTTTCCTCATTTAAGTGGATCAATAACCTTGCGCAAAGTACTGTAAGTTTTGCCGCGCAAACCTCGACAAACACAACCAGTTGTGTTATCGAAAATATATCAAAGCATTTTTTCTGCCATGTTGTTGAGAAATCTGCATTCGAAGTGAAATTAGCTAAAGTACTTTTAAGCAGAGATAAAAATTACTTTTTGAAACAGTTTGCCATGAGTAGACAGACGTGTATGTTCACCTGAACCAGATTCGATGACCTAGAGGACATTGTTGAAGTTTGTTATGGGCAGCCTACAGACCTTTCCAAATGAGCAAATTCTCAAGTACCTCATAGTGCCGCTTGCGTGATTAACGGTAAAGATCTCGAGAATCCAATTTCGTCAAGTGTCTGTTCATTACCTTGAAGATATTCATTTGTGATGGAAATTGGCCCAAGCCCTTTCACTTACTCAAACAAAATCTCGTTTTCCGAGATCCGCCATGGGATTTTCTCTACTTGTTGACGGTTTTCACATTAACCAAACTCATTAACCCTGCGGGCCTAAATAGTAATATGAAAAGAAATAGGAACTGAAAAAGAAGCAGGAAAACTCCAAATAATACAGATGGTTGATAAAAAATGTTAGGCATAGAAGATGTACAGAAGTGGGGTGTACACTCTAAGATAGCCAACGAAAAATTTGTCCATGTAATTATTATAATTCCAAGTGATAAGAAATTGAAACTACACTCCAAATCCAGTGTTACGTTTATTTATTCCATCACTTATTCAGTTATTAGACAGGCTCAATTGTTTCGGGAATCTTGTGCGAAACCGCTCACATCTGTCCCCCGAAAAATCCAATAATATATTCATTTATGCGCTTATCGAATTATCAGTCTATCAGCTTAACTGCCAACCCAATTAACCTTTTACACAACTGCTTAGTTATCTATCTATCTATCTATCTATCTATCTATCTATCTATCCAGCCAACGGTGTATCTACGTAGATACATGCTTACTTATTAGTCTGTTTATGCATGTGTCCACATATCTGTCTATGTATCTGTGTACTTTTTGTATAAATCGGTTTACTTGACCACGATACACAAGTTTCTGTCAAAATTATCGACGGCATTTAGCATGAAGAAGCTTTATCGCAAGAGACAACTTTGCTAATAAGGTAGTTATTTTGCCCGCGCATATTTCTTATATCTTGCGTCGTTGGTTTACCGCAGTGATATGTTGCCATTTTCCATAATGTCCATCAGAGTTGCTGTCGTCTGGCATGTCGATCGTGTTAAACGTTGTGACAGTGATGCCGCAAAATGTCATGCTTATGCATAAACATGTATAAACTAATGGGTGGTTTAACTGCGGGGCTCAAATATATTGTTTTTAAAATTTGTTGTTACTGTAGGTAACGGTGTTGAAGCGATGATTGAAAAATCAATCCCAGCATGGGAAAATGTTATGTATAAGTCCAGAATGACTCATAGTTTCAAGTGTACCCTCCACACTTGGAAAGAAAGGATATTTTATGGATTTATGAGTTAACCCTGTTATCTCAGGCCTATTTGTGTGATGTAAACTATACGGTATTTGGTCCCCAATAACGCCGCCTACGCTTACAGGTTGAAAACTATCAGGAAGTGAGTTTATCGCGTAAATTTTTTGAGCTCGCGTCCTTGTTAATTTCAGTGACGTCTATGTGTTTGATGACGTAAAATTATTCCCTTTTCAGACTTAGTGCCTTGTGGCTGGTATTGCTCCGCTCTTTACGTTTGCATGGGAACTTAGTGAACTGTAAACGAAACAATGTGAATTACCTGTTTGGACAAAATTCAGCATTCTTGCAGTTAGAGGGACGCTTCATTGCATTCAGGCAATGTAGTAAATAGTGGCAACGCATGCTAGAAAGTGGGTTTCTTTTCTGTTCAATACAAGACAACATAACTCAGCTTTATCAATCTGCCTGCCTTGATGTCTTTGTTTATAGAATACGGTGACCCACCAGCGGATCGTATTTAACTCTGGTCGTTTTGGATTTGAACTTTGGTGGATAACTTTTCAGGGACCAGCTCTCAACCCTCAGCAGGAACCACTCGTTTTGCCCCCGTAAGTTTATCTCTAAAAACGGGATGCAAATCATGTAATCAGATTCGTTATACACAATTGACCATCGGTATAAGAAATAATTTTCTCAAGGAAGTTCTGCAATCCTACGATACCACTTCCACCTGTAAGGCATAAAAGCACCATAGTTCACCGGTTAGAGCTCTGCTTTCCGCAGAATCACCCGTGGTTTGTCAAACGAACTTTCTTTTAGTACTTGAGTCCTTCCCAAAACGTCTGAAAAAGCCATATGGATTCCTCAACCCTAAAAGGCCGCTCCAGATGGCTGCACCTCTTGGAAAGCTTGCCACTCTGAGGAGACCGCTTAGAAGGACCGACAAAAACTGGTGCGGTTAGACGGGCGATCTTTGAAGAGGCCAACTCAAAAGACCAGCAGCAAGCCATCTTCCAAACGATAAGAAGTTTACCGTCAATGAATGTAATAATAGACCAACCAATACAGTCTCTCATAATATATGGTCTCCCGAGCAGATTCCTTTGAAAGAGGAGAACTGAAATTATATGATCAAAACTGCAGGTTCGAAAGTGTTTTGTATCCGAGCTATTACCTTAATCTGTGAACCGCTTATTTCAAATACAGGAACAACATTGTTTATTCGACGTAAGCCGACTGTGCATGCACCACTGCCAAACATGCTCATCTAAACGTTTAATGCCATGCTTGTTTTTTGATATCCCAAGACCGTATCTGGTTTGTACACCGGTTCCTAAAACTTTTGCAATCACCCGGTAATCTGGTACACCAAAGCGCCTAAAACATTTGCAGTCCCATTCTTTTTACTTACGTTTTGATTAAATTAAGAGTTTTTGTATGTTTCTATGCATTTGATCAAGACATGCTATTTTGTTGAACCCCCATCCCTGTTTGCGGTTTGCGTGGTACCAAACTGGGTTACATCATTTAAGCAACCCAGGATGGTGGATCAGATGGGTTTTTCGAATTTTTTTCTCCTAGGTTTCAAAGTGAAGACCATTCTGGAGCCCTCATATAGGGCTTTCGTATGTTTACTATGTATACTTGCCTAAATAAACAATAGGTTGCTCATCTGCTTCCCATTGCGTACAGTGCTGAATTACCTGCATTAAAATAATTAAGTGTGTTAGTTGGGTACAGCTGTCTTGTTGTGCTTAACTTCTCACTTTAAATTTACACTGAAGCTTGACAAGAGTCTAAAAAATGTGCTCGTTGCTCTCAAGCTACGTTTTTCCCGCATTCTAATTTACGTCACTGGTAAGCGGCCAGAACCAGCATAGCCCGTGCACGGTTTGCGCATATCCGCATTATTATTCCTACGGCTGATGCATATATTGTGTGCTCGAGCCTAGTAAAAGGCTGCGTTAGCCGGGGGTGTGAAAAATACAGTAATCTGGGGCAAAGGGATGAAAAGAAGTTCAATAATCTGAACGCAGTTCTGTATTTATGACTAGAAAAAAAAATAGGTGAATAGATCCATACGTATGTAGATGCTGGAAGAGTGGATGGATGGATGGGTGAATGGATAGATGGATGATTCGATGGTTGGATTAATAAATAAATAGTTAGATGAATAGACAGGTAAATAAGTAGGTTTTCGGAGCGCGGCGTTCTGAGGTGAAATATAACATGCATATCTGGCCACATGGGATCCTTATTTGGGTCAATAATGAATAAACAAATGAATATTTTGACGGCTTACTTGGTGCAGGTTTTGCTCCGGTTGATTCAAACGACGTGTGCCTCAATGGTTATTCAGGATAGGACATATGATGGTCCCCTCATTTAGAGTCTTATAGCATTGTAAAGGAAAGGAAGTGAATTCTCCGAGCTCGCCTTTTGCTGTTTCAGCAAACACTCAACAAACATGAGGCTACAGTAAGGTGCTGAAAAGTGCTGAAATGGGCGGATTTGTCCTTTTTAGTGGATGTACAGACATTTCTACCTGGACATCAAACAACGGAATGTAATACGCTGAATGCGCTCTTACTTATTACAGTTTAGTCAATCCGCTTTGTGTAACACCACATTCACTTGATTACAAGTCTCTCAAGTTCAGTCTTATTGGTTTTACGAAGCAATCCGCAACATTCTTTAGGAATTTCCATAATTTAATCACCATTGCATGTAAACACACACACATAAAGATTAAGCATTGAAATTCGCTGGAAATGACATAGGTTTGCATTTAAAACGTGAACTTGGGTTGATTATAATCGCTTCATGTTTTACAACAGTGTGCTAGTGCTGAGTAACAATAGATGCTTAGAAAAAGCTGCAAAGTAGTATTATTTATTCTTTAAGCTTAAGATTATATGAACCAATCGACATTCCAACTTTTTTACACTGTAACTGAAGTTGTTTAGACTTTCTAGAAAATGGAATCAAGTGAATACAAACTCATGAATGTGCGCGCAAATCTGTTGTGATATTAAAACATGATGCTAAAAAAATCATACGTCCAGCGAATTGCCAAACGGCTGCGAAGTTACAACTTCAAGATAGTCAGAAAAATTTCGCCGAGTGATATAGATTATCTTAATGCTAGGAAAGATTTTGGAATGCTCCCAGAGTAGGTTTCCAAAAAAAAACACTTAAAAGAGATTTACTTGTGGATAATTCTTGCACTTCACGCTGAACTAAATCAAGGCTATTCTTCGTTTGAGCTCGCTTGGCTACCAGAACATATTCCAGTGTTTTAGGGACCACATTACTCATCCAAATTATTTCGTACCTCTATCCGCAATAATTCAACACTACATTCCCACTACATGTCTGAATTTTGAAAAATGTAGTGAATAGTTTTCTTGGATGTTTTTAAAATTTTTACTGTCAAAAACTTTTGTTTTGTTTTCAGATCTGATGGGGTTTTATGGCACACGAAATCTTTGCATATGAACTTTGATTACATGACATTCGTTGCCCGACTTAGTCAATCAAAAGACTTTTGGACCAGCCTGTTTTCAGTTGAATGAAATTTTGTTTTTTTATCCATCCATTTGTTTTATGTTTTACCCGTTTATTTCAACCACAAAAGCGACACAAGCTGCGATTTGTGACCATCACCAACAATTAAACCTCTGGCGTGTGCTGACTTCACGGAGAAATTCCGGAAGCATTAGTATTTGTCATATTTAGGAAGAAAATGTTCAATAATGTTGTGCTTTTTTGCCATAAACCAATGCATGGAAGATCGTCTATATTTATTTTGTATTATCTGCTACAACGGCCTCTGCTCCTTCAGTGTAACAAATATGGACAGGGTGTCATTTTTCATCTTGTTGCGTAAAATGTAAGCCATTTTTCAACCTAATCGTTGAACTCTTAACATAACACATTTTTAGGGAAAATAAGTTCATCACATTCTTCTTTGGGAAAATGCGCATGTTCCCAACACTACGGAGGGATCTACTTTGCTTGTTTTAATAAATGTGAAAATATTTTTGTGGTCCATATCCGTCTCCAGAAAAAGTTACCAAAAGATACCGTCTCAGAGTTTTGCAAATAACAGTGATAAATTTACTGAACGTATAGTTGTCACTTTGAGAACG
Organism: Opisthorchis felineus; assembly: GCA_004794785.1. Lineage (NCBI taxonomy): Eukaryota > Metazoa > Platyhelminthes > Trematoda > Opisthorchiida > Opisthorchiidae > Opisthorchis > Opisthorchis felineus. The sequence goes on from SJOL01009829.1 coordinate 322,427, forward strand.
TATCCCAAATTTTTGGCAAACTATCCAAACTTGGTCGGGAAATAATTCGTTAACGATCACTAATCCTGACGTACTTCATGGTAAGCGCCTTCGATTATTTGACCCCAAAGAGAAAATCCCGCCTAAAAGAATCAGTGGGACCGACGTATGAAATTGTCCCGTTCAAACAGATGGACACCGGAAACTGATCAATCTCGTAAACCACCGAATCGCGGGCAATCATTTTGTTGTTGAAGCAACAAAAACTGAATGACACCACTCAGAGCACGCGATGTTACGAAATGTTATTGTCATTCAGCGCCATTTGTTGTTGAGTGCCATGGTCAAGCTTTCATTGCTCAAAGAAGATTTGTTTCCGTGAACAGAACAGAAATGGTTAGCATACGGCGTCTGGCAGAATTTTCAAGATGTCAGGTTCGCCAGCTGCTAATTCACTTAAGTGTCTCCGTGACAGCCTATCACTAGTAAACCTGTTACAACTGAAAGCTGTTTACTCGAATAGAATAGTCAAGTGGTATATTAGTTGAGTGTGAAGAACTTTATTAGTAGTGCCTTGTGAGCATCGCAAGACGACTTTAAACTATCCCTTTAAACTTATCTGAATCTTTGGTAGTCCCGTTTCTAGCCAAGATAACAGGCGACCCACAAATACATTTTTATGACATACAAAGTTCATGTCAGTTTCAGGACAACAGAGCAAGTACAAGTGGCTAATGTGTCAGAGTTTGAGTTCTTTTTTCCGTTAACGTAGACAGCTTACGAGGTCACGAAGTTCTTATGTTTACATGAAAAATGCGGGAAGATAACAGTTCAGTTATTTACTTTTGTTGCGTTCGCCGTAGGTAAATAATAAAAGCAACAACGTGATCTTTTTAATCGACTTACCTCACTCATTTTCATGCTACTATCCGATGTACATTCTGCAAAATGGCAACCAATTTTTATCAGGTTGCCCGACAACCGAAAGCTGCCACTCGACGAAATGACTGTAAAACATGCTCACATCGTCCAATCAAGTTTATTGGAGACTTTTGCCAATCAGATGGATTCATTCAACTTGTGCGCAGCCTCCGTCATTATTAGCCAGCGTGACAACACGAGGTAGGGCAGACAGATTAAGCCTTCTTAACTTTTAAACAAAATGACATCCGAAATACATCTGCCAAGAAGTTCAGACGAAAAGGTGAAACAGCTAGTGAAATGTTACATGCGAGATTATCTAAGGGCTGGAACAAGATAAGAGGGATTGCAGTCTGTTTCGGCTGACATAGGTTATGTACACATGTAAGTATACGAAAATACACAGGTAATCTGTAAGTTATTCGCGTTCCCGTTTTATATTAAGCTATACCATGATGCCTTCAATCTGTATTAGGGTGAATAGGATGGTTGGTTTGCCGTACTGAAATATACGCGTGTTCTGCTTATTTGTGTTATGCTACAAGCAGATACCTTATGTGTGTCAAATTGACTTTCATCATACAGGAAGCGTTTTGACTTTGAAGCATTTTGCAAGGTTTAATCTGTGTTCCTGCAGATGAATGTACGCGTTTCACGGTGACTGAACAACTACATGATGAATAAGGTAAATATGTCGGTTTTACGAAACTTTTGATAAATTGCTACGCACAGTGGATTTTAATCAGGCCACTTAAAAAGCAGAATTTCAGACCGGTGTGATGAGAGGGCTTTTGACATTCCAAAATTTTTCATTCTATTTTTCGGAAACCACTGTGTTGATGACATTTCAAACAAGTGAACATGTTTTATTTTTCAGCATAGCTTCATAGAATGTTCGGTGGGTGGGGATAACGCAGGAGATAAAACATTTTGTCATCAAATCTGCAAAACAATGTCATATCAAAGCTGGATGGTAGGCAAGGCGTGCAATGTGTTGAGACTGTATTGATTATTATCCTGAGAACCACAAAACGAATTATTCCCCACATTTATAGTGCATTAAGGTTTGCAAGAACCGAAGGCTTCATGAAAAAATGGAACCTGTGAAATCTATGATATGGGCGATTTCATTTCGTAACTTTCACGTTCATCTTTCAAACAGGCATAGGTTACAGAGGGTGCTCGTAATCTGAAGTGCACCCACAAAGTAAGTCTTGTTCACATAGTGACTTATTCTTTTTCATACCGACCAATAATTTCCATAGAAAATCTCGGCTGGTTTTGACTTTTTGGACTACAGATAGTATTTACTAACACTGGTTTTCAGTAAAACCGATCCGATCTTGTTCAATAAATTGGCTTGGTTTGTTTCTCTTCAGTAATATGCAAGGACAAACAATATCAATTGAAATTAATGTAGTTCAGGGAACGAAAAACTGCTGAGAAACCGAAGTAATCTTTGTGATATGGATGGCCATCTGTACTGGAAACGCATTGATCTGCTACACGCAGCATCCTATTAAAAGATAACGGAATTCAAACGAAGCAGAGCAGTATGAACCAGAGCAGTTGCAGTTCATCCTCAGCAAAACTAGATGGACGAGAACTTGATGCGACAGTTGGGACAGCGTGGGATTCATTGTTTAAGTAATGAGTCTGGAAGCTCAAGATAGACCTAAATGCGGTAGGCCTTATTACGGAAAGATGAAACTAACATCAAGCAGGCGGAAGTACAGTGTTGTTCCATATAATAGCTCAAGCCGGAGCTGGCGAGAAACCAGTTGTCATATGCGACGAAAACCTTCTCGACCTCGCACAACCAACGGATATCCCGGATAGACAATATTTCTTCCGGAATACTACATATGGTATGTTAACTACCGGCAGCAACATTGGGTAATTTCATAGACAATCACATGAAGGCATGTCTAGGTGTTTTATGTCCCTTTTGGCAATACGGTTGCCACAAAACACTACTAACGACACAGGTTGTAAGCTCACAAAAGTTGGCTTCATCAACACTTCGTATCCTAAGGAGAAATTTTACATTCTAGCTTGAGGACTTAAAGCGCAGCATTTCGTGGAACGACTAAACCTCTGTATTAAAGTTCGACGAAATTCAACGACGCAAGGCAGAGGAATTGAGAAGCAAACTCCCATTGCGTTGTCATAGTATATTTACGTTATTTATTATTGAAAACATACGACTGTTTACCACTCTGCGTTTCCAGAATTTCACAGTGGAGGCTAAATTAGTTATTGTCTTTGGTAGGTTTACCCAGGGTCATAACCCTGCTGTTTCAAAAGGCTCAACGACAGCTAGTGGATAGCTGCGAGAAAGTTTATGGACAAAATATTTGTCTCACAGCTCACAGCATGTGTGTTCATTTTGTTCCAATGGAAAACATCAAGGAACTGGCTGACTTACAGACCTACGTTTGCTCTCTATCGTGCGGGTTCAATAGATTTGATGTTGTCATAGGTTTCTGCAATCGCTCCAGTACAAAAAAATTGTGCTCAACGCCAAAAATATGACACTCTGCACAACATTCGCCAGCCTTACTCGCCTTACGTCCAGTTTGGAGGGAGAACGCCATGAAACACATTCTCGGTGGAAATCTCCGGGAGGAGTGTCATGGACCTCAAGCAGCAGTCGTCTTCAACGTTCAGATTCCTGCCCACTGGGCCACTGTTCGGAACTGCACGGTGAAAGGTGACAGCCATAAGCGATAAAGTGTTTTATGGGTATCCGATTTCACTAAGATTGAGCCCTACGCCATCCGACTCAGTCTGATATCTAATGTAAAGGGTTCTTGGGGGCGGAAATTAATGATCAAATGATTCGGTTTTGGCTGAGTAGAGTAGAGTAGACAAGGATGACCGAATATTTAGATTTGCAATGAAACTGTGGATTATATTGTTTTGTTTTTCAGGAATAAATGTCTTATATAGATCAGTTATGGCTGAAAAAAGGTCAAAATGCCCAGGGTAACACCGGCTGGTTATAAGGGCAACGTAACCCACAGCTGGGTGTGGAGTAACTTAAAATCGATATACATGCTTTAGAATCGAGATCAGCACATGCATGAGGACTGAGCAATTTGGATTCGTTAAAAATGAGAGTAGTGGCCGACTGAGTTTACTTAGCCCAGCAGGGCCAGACCCAGAGTCCAAAACTTTTAGGCTCCTCGAAAACCACCATTTGAGACGTTTATCGGTACAAAAGCATTGACGGGAGGGCGTTCACCATTGTGTCGGTCAAGCAAAAGCCAGTGATTAACTCCCTTTTCTACCTGGCTAAACAGAGTGTCATTGGTTAAACTGACTGTCTGCCTCACATGTTCGGTGCAAAGTACTCTGCAAACGTTCTGAGACATTTTAACGCCTATTTTAGCACAAATGAAAAACCGACACATGAAATTCGAGTGCTGCTCCCGAAGAATGTTTTCCCAGACAGTGTTCTTTCAAGGATGGTGTGGAACTGCACGGTTACATATTTATTTGCGTGGACCCTGTTTTGAAGAAAGTACTTCCCAGAAGATAGCATCCTTGCCATTTACGTCATCACCATCGACAGCATGACACCAGTGTTCAACACCGATGCCTCCCTGCCGTACAACCATGATTTATTTGAAAGCCTTATTGTGAAGAAAAGAATAAAGGTGGGCGGGGAAGAGACTTAGGGCTAGCTTAGTACAATCATTCCGAGGTGCCTACACTTCCAGACACTCATTCATGCAATCTGGATAGAAACGGACAACAAGAACGCCACTGACATCGGTTGGCAGCCAGCCATTTATGTTCCAATATGTCGATTTTTTCACCTCATCCAACAATCACAATTATGGCCCTGGCCACCTAGTAGGGAAATATATGGGATATCCCTTAACTACTCCTCGATTGGGACGCCAAAATGTAATTAGAACTAGTGAATTGGCGCAGGAGAGCACGTAGGTCCAAGGCTTCCATATTTCAGCTATTAGTGAAAGGAATCATCCAATCAGAACTGGCATTGTAAAACACCCATACATTTACGGTGTTCAAGTACGTAAAAGGTAATATTTTGCTGCTAGCAAATCTAATTTATCTGCTTTTTTATTTGCTCAAAAGCCCGAAGTGAGCCGTATGATATTTAAGCTTTTTTAAGTCATAAACGTGTTCAAGTATGTTTTGAAATTCACACTGATGAGCCACTGCACCCAACCACGGGACGATCTGCATAGAAAGCAACGGGAAGCTGAAGATCCACGGGGAGCATTATAGAAACTTAAACAAGCCGGAGGGGAGTGAAAACAGATGATAAATTTCTGCTATTTTTGATTTTTTTTGGCAAGTAGAGCAAGACTACAATTTTTGTCGTGTACATCCAACAAAGTGATCGATAAAATGAAACTTTATAATATGTCTGTTGTGTGTTTCAGCGGTGTCAGTGTTTCCTTCCACAGCATTTATACAGAAGCTCCTTCTTGCGTCTCCATGACGATTTTTGCTGTCTATTTCGTTTGAGCGTAAACATGCAAGAAAAATACCTCAGTCTGTGCACCTTCGGAACAAGTGGAGGTCAAAAAACAGCCTAAACGTAATCCAAACAAGGAGTGAGAGCCTTGGGTAATTCTTACCAGTGTTCAGATATAGAATGCATCTGTAAAAGTAGCCCCACAATGGCCTTTGCAACACCCAGCTTTCCAGGAAATAAGTACACAGGTGTCCATTGACGACATTTAACCAGAAGCTTGGGCTCTTTGTCTTGTTTTGGTCGGAAACGAACAAAGAGGATAAGTTAGCATCCATGGCACTAATAAATCGACCAAAGGGGAACCTGTGTTTAATTATGTGCGGCTTTTCTTGACATCGCCTGCAAACTTGAGGGTGCCAAAAATCAAAGAGAATCTGTCAGCTAAGTCGTTCATGTGCTTTGCAGCAGTGGGTTTCTAGCGAGAATTTTAGGCAGTTAAAAGCTGCCGAAGAGCATGGTTCAGACCAACTTTCCTGAAACCTGCTTCCAGATTGCAGGACGTCACGAGAGGTATTCATAGAAGCAGTATGGCAAAACCAAATCTTTCCGGACTACTTTTTAGATTATCGACGATTTTTACCAAACAGCATGAATCTACGCATACGGAGATACCACGGCATACCGGAGTGAAATTGGTGTAACCTGCAGTGAACAACCGTCCGGAACAACTGTCGGCACCGTCAGTCTGCTCGTCACTTGCATAAAGCTCAGTCGTCTCGATCAAAACGTTCACACATTTTTTGAATTGACGTCACAGCGCGGATCATGAGTATTGCGGTTTTTAATACAGGGTTCCAGATCTTCGATGGCTATTTGAATATAAAGCCAATGAGAGTCGTTTCTCGATTCACATAGACCGCGTGTGTAACAAAGGTAAACATTTTTTCATTCTGGCTTCATTCTACCGTGTTACAACAGAATAAATTGTTGGGCGAAATTATCCGCCAAAACCCCTCGTATTTCAGTTCTGCTTCGGCGAAGAAGCCCAATTCACACATGACTGGTTAGAAGATTGGGCCGCTTGCCGATTCAGCATCAAGCCGATCTCTGATTAGCCGAAATTTCGGACCCATCAGCCAATCACGGTTCCAAATGCGCTGAATGCCAGTTGCCAAAGCTGCGTCTGGAAGGCGTCCGAATTTTCAGAATATCGTCGCCGCATACACTTCAAATCCGACGCGCCGTACATGTGCCTCTGACCTTGTTTTGAGTGTTTAATACACTTTTTGCACACTTGATGGTTCGTTTGCGGAAAACTCTAGCCTAAGGGGATAAGACTGAGAAGTGAGCTGAAGCATAATCGTTAGTATATCAGGTTTCGTGGTGTGAAGAGATGAAGGAATCCCAATGGAGACTTCATCGTGCAAATGCAACTAATCTGTGGTGAAAAGCCGGGAAGCACTGTTTAGTTGTTTCACTCTTATTGACAATCATCAGTAGTGCGCACCTCACGGATTTCCATGGAGATTTGAACTCACAGCGTTGCGTCTACTAGACTGAAAATTTAATTGCTGATGATTCCCGATAATTATTCAACAGCTGCACTTCTCGTCATGCTCCTCTGCTTTTCAGCATAGACTGCCTTCAGTTGCAAGGCCGAATTCTCCACTGAACACGTTAAATCTTCTCACACTGCAACTGTCCAGAAACAGATCAATGAGTGAAACTCCCATCCTGGAAGTCGTTGATAGGGTACCAGCCAAAGTCCGGTGTGGATCCCATGATTGGAAGAAGAGCTGCGCTCTATCCTGTCTAACTGCGAGTTCATTGCATTGCTGATCAACCGCTTGTCGTTGAAATGTTGTGTTCAAACTTATAACTAGGAGGTCGCTAGTTCTTAACTGTCTGGAGTTTCATGAGATGCACACTTTTGGTGATCCCTAGCAAGCTGAAGCAGCTGTACGGTCCTCGGGTTTTAGCTTAGATTGATTTCACTTAAAATACAAAGTCTGCATTGGAATCAACGGCACTTATCTTTGTTAATGAAAGCAAATACTTGTTGGAACTACATACCTTTCATACTTTGACACACGTTGTTTGTGCATAGTTTCAACAGTGTTGAATGCTAGACGTTGAAGTGTGCATAGCTTTTTTGGAAGCAAGTATAAAAGTCGAACACAGATGGGTTGACGAACATGTTTTCGGCAAGATCTTTTCAAGTCATACAGTTGCAAAGGTTAAGAGAGCAGTACTAAACATAGTTGAATGAGAATGTTGTACGTGAACGGAAAATCGAGTGAGAGAGGACATTGGCTACCTAGCAAAGAATAACTAGTTCAGGTCACCAATAGGGTGACTTGTCGACGTTGACAAAGGGACTGCTTTGTTCTCATTAGTAGTGTCTTTACCCAGGTACACACATCTTACAAATATCCGGTATAATGTGATCATGTTTTTTTTATCTGCGACAATTTACATCATTTGGTGACTTGTTTAGGAGAATAGTTCTACCAGCTGACAGTCATATTGCCGGTATCCTGGATTTGACCAATGTTCTCAAATCCTAACTCACACATGTTCACTTTGCAATAATATGCTTTGGAAAATGGTCATGTTTCTCCTGTATCCTAGTGCATTTTAGAGCTAAAAATTAATTGGTTCATGTGGATGTTAGGTCTTTTTTTCAAGTAAAATGTCATCCTCATTCTAGGTTTAAGTGCATGATTACTCATGACAGTTTAATGGGTTTTCAGATGGGGTTTGGATGTGTAGGTGAATGTTATCTTATCTGATATGCGACGGAACTTAAGCTCGGCAATATACAATAAAAACGAAACCGAAATTATCCCGTTTCCAAGCGTCTCGGGCGCCGTAAAAATCGTAAATCTTTTCTAAAAAAACGTGGACACATTTCACTTTGTCCCGTTTCTAGATATCCGCATAAGTGTTTTTTGTTGACGCCAGACGCGGAAAAATGAAAAGTATATGTGCCGTTTTAGACTTCAGACTATTTTGGACTTTCCACTGGCTATTTAGCAGATATTTCATTGTTCATTTGCTGCCTCATTTATCTCGTCCTGTAACTGAATTGAATCTGTAATGAAAAGCCGAGAGGAACTGTACATCTGTTTCATGTTTTCTGAGAAGAATCAGCAGTGCCCATCTTGCGAACTTCTAGTGGAAAATTTTTGAACCCGCGACTACCCATCTAGTAGCACAAATCCTTGCCGTTTGGCCACGAGTGGCTGGTCAGCATTGTTACTAACTCGCACTCAGGCAGGAAGGCATTCAGGAAGTCACTCATCCTTCGGTCACGGAAACTACATCATGTTGTCGCACATTGATCATTTCCTCGAGTGACCACCTCTGAGTTTGAGATTTCATTTATCTTGTGATATTATTACTCCATCACAATGCTGAAAAGCTGCTCGTCTTTGAACGGCCAAATGTGTTTAAACTAATAGCAGCCGCACCAGGGAAGTTGCTGAGCCTAGGCTTTTCAGCAATGGATCGGCTTCATTTACAGGATGAAGTTTCAATTGAAACTCAAAGTTAATTATCTGGTCCATGTGAAGGGATGTGGCCCATATGCACTACGGTCACACGAGGAGTTAACAGAATAATCGTTCAGCTGGAGTAGCTGGACGAATTCTTTTTTGCGCACAGAATCAATCGCCAGCAGTCTTCATCAGTTGCCACATTACGTAGTCCGACCGCCGTGCATCTGTTATATGGTACTACTCGGTACACGAATTGCTGTTTCTGTATTTGATGGGTGCTAAATAGATATCTGGATTTTGTCTCTGTCTTCCACGGTAATGAGTATTGTTCTTCAGTCCCTCTAGAGACTTATCAGGCCATACAACCTATGCAAGTAAAACTACATGCGCATCTGGATCCATAAACAACCACTGTAGGGGCCGTAACTGGGAGCTTGTCCATATGTTGAAGACGTATGCGAGTTAAACTTGTGAATAAACACCGGAGTAGACTGGTGTTTAACCGGGGTCTTACAACTGCGGAAACTCGTCCGTGTAATACATGAATCCTCGCTGAAGTCGAGCATTTAGAGTTGTTTTGCTTCACCTGTTCCGCTACTTTGTTTTGGTCCTTGTTATCCGGCTGCATAAGAAAAACCAATCAGAGAAGCTGTTTTACTTGACGTTTTTCTGATATCCGATTAGCGGTCCACGGCGCCATCGGATTAAACAGTTCAAGCTGTTGAGGCCAAAGAGTGAAAGTGTCTTCTTTTCTGTTGCGTAGGAACATCCCCAGGGAAAATTCTTATTATGAGTAGATCTGAAGAAGAGTCAACAGATGTGACCACTTGATGTGTATCTGGTGAGCCGCACTGTGTCCTGTCTAGGTGTGAGCTAATACGCTGCTGATCAGCCGCACGCTGCCGAACGGCTAAATGCTCGAAGTAATAGGCTGGAGTCTGCGGGTTGTCGACTGTCTGGAGTTTCGTGAGTTGCGCAATGATTATATTTCCAAAATAAGGACGAAGCAGCTGTACGGTGCTTACTGGCCGTTTATCATAAACTGGCCTCACTTGCAAGGCATTACATTCTTCCAGTCTCTACTCCAGGTTTCCTTATGACATGCGTTCTCTTGGGTGTAGCCACCGTTTTTATTTGCATGTGAAAATCTGTAGGTGTGCTTGGGTTAATCAATTGTTTGCTGCCTAAAGTCTTTTGGGTGTGCAAGCAGGAAAGCCTGTGGTAAGTACAGGTCCCTGAAAAATGGTACATTCGAAATAATTGAATTGCAACCACAAGGGGTATCATAGTTAACTTTCTCCTACTGAATGAAATCATCCAGCAAACATGTTTTTCCCTGCCTTGTTCAAAATGACCAACGAGTTACAGTGTTTTAACTTCTGTAGTAATTCTACAATTACTAGGTGAATATTTTATCCTCCGAACTTAGCGTGTCCTAGATTGCACAACTTCAAACATGGTTGCAGCATTCAGGCAACACAAATTTTAGTCTCCATATACTGGGTGCTATTTTGGTGCCCTCAAAAACAGTACAAAGAAGATCCAAATCAGGTTTATTCGTGAACCGTCCGATGACATCGTAATTATTGATGATATCCCAATGTCTCAGCTGCCTAAAACCGTTAAAATGTTGTCAGAGTCATAGTGAATTGTTTGGTGGCAATATTACATTGTTAATGTAGCTTAGTAACGCTGACTGGGAGCTGGTCTGTTGCTGTTGTTGTCGAGCTAAGCAGAATCTAAAAATTGCCAACCACTTCGGGTAGTCTGTTCTGGGAACACCCAGTTTATGCGAGGGTTTTGTTTATTGACTGGCTTTCAGTCGACAGCAACTGTTCTGCAATCCCAATGCCAGGTTTGTTGAACAGGCCAGCAGTTCGTATGCACTTAGGCCATATGTGTACTTCTTGTCTGAGCAACAGATACCACACCAGTCCTACTCATGAACATAACAAATAGGCAACCTAATCGCGCTTGAGCATTATCAATTTCCTTAGGTTGTTCTCGATCTACCGGTAAAATTCCGTTGACGCTAGGGTTTGGCTCGTTTTTAGTTGGAATTGACGGTAGCATTCGTCTTTGAAATCCTTAAAGAAGCGACTGAGTTATACGGTCAGCAAATACGGGGTGAGCGATCAGCACACGACCGTAGAATATTTCCCTCACTTATAGTTACACAATTTTGTCCTTCACTGAATACGGTGCAGGTATTCTCAGACTGGAACATCAGCTGATGAACAATGGTTCGCGCATCTCCTGAAGGTCAAAAATTGATGATCTGATTGTCTCCATCAGCCACAGTGAGGTTAAAATCAAGAATGTTCGGTAGCGTCGCGAGAACAGTCTCAGACGAAAATTCTTGAAAAAAGCCATTTTTAATCATTTGCTTACAAAATTTCATTGTTGCAAAATCGTGTTGGGAACGATGCGTTTTAAAAATATGGTAGTTATCCAATTTTTATAGGATAAATTAATATAAATTTGAGTATTTGATCGAATCTCGCGTTGTTTCTAAGAGATTGAGACAGAATCCACATGATTCTCTGACAGAAATAAGGGCGATATTTGTTGTTCATAAACGCTCAGACTTTCATTTATTCAATCACTGGTTTCAGAATACAGATAAGAATTTACTTCAACAGAACGACTTTGCCTTTTTCATCGGTGTAACACGTGTAAATTTTCGAAGCTCCAGATAGATGGGAAATTTGCACAGAACTCACAATTCGGCTGAATCACAGAACCTTTTCGTTGAATCTACTGCCTATAAATTAGACGGATCCTGCCTTATTAGTTTGGTGCGCTAATCAACCGCCATCCTTTACTGGTTCGCCAAAGGTGTTTTTTGATAGAAGCATCTCCGGTGTACCTGCAGGTGTTACACCTGAGACGAATATTCCGTTGGTGTTTTTACAGACATACCCTTGTTTTCGTAAACGGTGTAATTATATCCGTTTACTGAGTGCATGCCTCGATCAACATTCCGGTTCCACAAGAATGGGTATGCAACTGAAGCCAATGCAGCGGGGATTGGAAAGAGTACCCGCAGCGTGTGACTAGACGCCTCAGTTCTTCCACTGGTTGGTAAAAAACGTCTTTGCCCAGAACCAGTCGTAGCTGGACTCTGAAGACATTGAGCGGTCGAGACAGTGGATACCTACGTATGGTAGGGAGATTCAGACTATTTGCCCGGATCTGCTTGTGGTGATGCGCTCGTGGCACCAACGTAAACTCTAGGAATTAAGATCCACTGGACAACTTGTAGAGGCCTTCTGCAAGCCCTCAGAAAGATGGCGGAATAGCAGTGAGCTCCAACATCAGTTATCCGTTTATTATTGAAGTACCGGCGTCATCCGACTTTTCCCATAAGTTTCATTGTAGTAATGCACTTTCCTCAGTAAGGCACCATGCAAGTGTTTTCGGGAGCCGTCGATGGATGTAGTGGATAATCGGGTATTCATCAACCCCGCGGTCAATAACATGATCTGTATGACTACAGCGTTGTTCGGGTGACCATTAGAAAATGGAAAAAACCTATCTAACTGGATTCCAGAAGATTGCGTTTAGTACTTGGGCTACTGAGTATGCCGATGACTTAAAAGGCCTATCCTGCTAAGGCATTGCATCTGTATGTTGCTCAAATGCACATGATCGAGGCTGTACTAAGGAGATTCCACACTCCAGAATGGTTGCTTATTTACCAATATTACAGTGTCGTACCTCGGAGCTTCCCACGCATGTTTGAATAGCTGCATTCCGTGGCGATCTATTGACGTCCAGGAAGAATTCACACTTCTTAAGACTTATTCAACGGTTGTTCCAGTAGCGGAATTTCAACGTCCCTGCTTCCGAACTCTGTTCTTTGGCCGACCGTAGATACATTATTCTGAAGTGCGAATTTTTGACATCGTTCTAGCTGGTCAAATCGACGGAGCTGGTTACGTGTCAGACTGCACCCACCCCAAAAGCGTTTGCTCTTCAAAGAACTTCTGTGCTCTTCATTCTGTTTAGTCCTAAAGAAAGTGTGAGTGAAATCTGTCAGAAACAGGGACATGGCGCTTTTATATCATTCAGTTTTCCCTAAAGTACAATAGTGAAGACAACACAAAAACCCGATAGGATGCAATCTTGGTGTCTATGGCGGGAGAATATTGCTCGAGACCTACTTTGCTGGTCTTGCAATTCGGCGATTTGTTTCATTGTCAATTGTAGGGCTTGTACTCAATGTGCTGCCAGGATGGCTGAAATCAGTGCAGCACTCTAACCTGCAAATAATTAACAGAATGCGTGAAGTATGGTACCGAGTCAATGGCTAAGGATCGTTAAACTCAGACGTTTCATAAATATATGTATTTGAAAAAAAACGGGATGTCGTTGAACCCAACGCTCTAGTCAACCTCTGTAACTCAGTCCCAGAATGCGAACATAAGCCGTAGTTGTCTGCAAACTGCAGACTTTGGACTTTGGACACAACCGTGTTCTAACCAGAAAAAACTCAAAAAGAAGAAGAAACTGTCCAACCAGTAATGAATGGCCATGCCTCTGCGCAGATGATTGCTAAGTAAAGATTCAAAAGGGTTGTGAACGGAAACAGAGCCCTACTTCACTCTGATTTCCATTAGGAAATCGTTTGTGGTAGTTCCGCAGGTACACATCTCAGCTTTCCTCCCAGTGTCTTAGGCTTTGTTCAGGTCAACACATTTGTTTGACAGTGAATATTTCGCAAGAGTATCCACGATGCATCTTTGTTTGCTAAGTCGAACGCTTTGGGGACGTCCACAAATAGCCCATAGGTTAGTTGACCCCACTCGTGACAGTTTTCATTGTTTCATCCTGCGACCAAAATAAGCAAGTCGAATTTTCAAACCTCCAAAAGCCACAAAGGTCTTCGGGACGTTTCTTTAGAATACCACCAGCTAAACGACTGAGCAAGATCCGAGTTACAGTCTTGCTTCTAGTGAATACGAGATTGTTTCCACGGTAGTTTTCCCCCGTCTCCTGCCGATTTTCTTTCCCTTAAATACATTAACTGTCGTTGTATTTCCGAAATCTTGCGCAGCTTCTTTCACTTCAGGAATTCTGTGCAGCAGATGAAGTTCGTTCTGCTGTACCGGTCCTTCCAGCTTGATCAAATTAATGGGTAAATGATCCAATCCCTGTTCTTCCATTTTGCAGCTGTCAGCAGGTCTGAGGCTGTAGGTAAATCGAGCAGGTAGATTTCCATGGCGTGTTGGGTAACCAAAATCAGGATCAGTTTGCGGGTTGAGTGGTGTTAAAAGTTATTGTTTCCAGGAGGTCAGAAGTACATCGCGCCATTTTGTTTTCTTCTATGAGCAGAAAATATTGGACTTTTGGTTCACAAATTTTTAGTCCCGTAAAAAATTTGTTTCGACAATCCACTGTAATTCCTCACGTCGTTCGGTCAAAATCAATATCTTGTTCTCCGCAGGTATTTAGGAAACCTTGACATAGCGCATCACGGTTACTTTTGGGACTTTGCGTCTACCGGATCTCGGGCTGCCAAAGTAGTCTCCTGAATCCAGAGAGAGGAAAACGAACTATTCTCACCAAACCAATATCGTGTCCGCTCATGCCTTAACCCAGTTAGATCTACAGCAGCCACTCGAATACGATTCAGTTCTCAGACCCACTGGTTTTCGGGCAGTTTTGAGATTTGGTCCGTCACCAGGCTTTGTTTAAGATCATCGCAAAACGTCTTCTCGTTCCTTAGCTTCTCACGTTCAAACTGAACACGTTCCCCCTGGTGCCCAACGTGAAATGTTTTCGAGTGCGACGCTTATTTAAACGTGCACAAGAAAGTGGTTCCTATTGTATTCAACCCCACGGTTCAGTGTTGTGATCAGTAAACTGTACCGTTCCATTTCAGAAAAAAGTATAAACAGAGCCAGCCCATCGGATCTTCTCTGAATTGGCCGGCTGGGTAACACTGAGTACACTGAATTCTATCCTGTGGCTGTGGAATTCTTTTGAAACAAGGACCTTCGCCCGTTACGTCCATCTTCTCTGTCCCTATCCAAAAAAGTGTTCAACTTCCAGGTTCCAAGTCGTGGACAGTGTGTGGATCTTTAAACTCCAGTCCGCGTCATTTTCGAGCAGGTTGTGCCGCTTGACCGGTGAGCCAGGAAAGAGAGACTTATTTCGTGTACCCCATTCCGATTCTTCGACTTCCTGCAGTGAAAGGCTGACCCAGCCGGAGGATGTTGGGAGTTAGTTATGGAAGTCGCACCTTTCTATGCCACTGCGCCCAGCAGGTGCAGAAGTGTCCTAACAGTATTGGATAATGCGCCGGCGGTGAACGTTTGGGTTACCGGAGTGTGCGATTTTTTAAGACTCTCATATAGCTATTCTAACTTCGGGGAGGACGTCATGGCTGCACACCTAAATGTAAAACAAGTTGCTCACTGAGAGAAACACTCCACTTTTCTAACAATGTTTTGCAGGAAACAGTACGACTTTACCGCATGACTACCTTGCAATGCCATTTATCGTAGAATGAAGACTCATTGCCCTTCATCCAGCTGCATTCAGTTGATATTTCTGGCACTGTTGGACGATGGAGAACCGAATTTCAGCCAGCATAGTGCACAGGCTCACTGCAATTAAGCCCAACCACCCAAAGTGACAGCTTTAGGCAGCGTCAAAGGTACCATCAGTTATAATTGGGACCGGTTTCTTCATCACCCTGAGTGCTAAGTGCCAGCAGTAAACACACAGATGTTCAGCGTTTCAAGCACAACAGCTGATTAAGCCTTACCCTAATTATTGGTTAATTTCACGGTGCCACCTCGTCTGTTAACTTATCGTTGCCTTGTAAATTTGGTGGCATTACAAGCTCCAGACCGATATATTGCTTGAATTTTACAGCCAAACTTCCACCCTGTATTATCCGTCTACCAAAATTTATTTGGTACGAAGTAGGCGGGATCGCACTGTAAAACGTTAGTAATTTGTTTAATCGATCCTGAATCAAGTAATAGTTGACGTTCTTGAATGAAACAGACCAGTTTAAAGGCGAAACGAAATTTAAAGCCAAACGGGCCACAATAATGCACTACGCCGGGGGACTCAAGTGACACAACTACTGGTGGAAAATCTGGAATTGTGGTTCTACAACTAGGGTCCTTGCTCTATCTCACGTTATGTACCCGCCAAAGTACAAGGAACAATGTTTGCCTCAGCAGATACACCCGATCAAAGTGATGCGGCTAGGGATATTTTAACTATTTCCATAAGATATGAGGTTGTGGAACTCTCATCATGCTGTCCTTCTGGAGTCGTTCTCTTGGAGAAGGGAGTGGGTTCCTTGTTTACTGCGGCCAGTAGCTTCAGAGTTCATTCGGTTGGAAATAGGGTGTATTCGTATACATAGATAAATAAGACAGCTTTGCATTTGCAGAATCTGTAAGGTTTAAGGTTGAAAAATCAAAGCGTTAAGCTAACAAGAATGTCCGGTGTACCACTTTGCAACCAAATGAAGAATAGCCAGCTTTCCAATCACAACATAATAACCAACATCCTATGGATCAAGTTAATCTCTAAAGCCCAAAATTTTCCATTAAGTTCAGCATGCCGCAGGGTAACATCAATAAAATCAGAAAATAGACAACTGCTGGAAAAAAATCTGGGATACTGCCAGTGCACATTGTGTATTGTGCATACTGTGGACGTAATCGGAACTCGTATGATAAAATCACCAACTGTGAAATGGAATTGACTGCACTGTGAATGTTGTTCAACTGGTGAGACGGAAAACTGCGTTGTTTTGTTTGTCGAGGTGAAACTCAGTGGCGCATAGAATCATTAAACGCATTCGCACGCATGGTCAGTTCCGAAGAATTTCGTTAGGTGTGCCAATTCATTTTCTAATTCATGCTGTTGAGACGTGGTTACGATCAGTTAATATCGAACCACTTAAGCTTTGGTTGTTCTTGTGAGCTTAATTTAATTCTAGTTGACAATCAGTCATTTAGACTCACTTCTAGTTGCAAGCCTACCGTTGAATTACCGGATTCGGAAGAAGAAGAAGAAGGAGTAACTTATTGTTCCCTCCATCCGTGCCTCTGTTTTGAGCACCCGGTAGATCTTGAAGGTGTCTACGTCAGAAGCCTTTGAGAAATTCAGCAGGTTGGATATTTCTTTGGTTGAAATAATGGCAAACAATGCAAGTGGTATTTCACATGAGGATTGCACGTATGCGGACTGAAATGGTTCAACCTTTTTATCAGCAGGTTTTTTCAAGGACAAGTGCGAAACTGAAACGAGCCCAAGTAGGATTTTATGTTGCGGAAAGACGTTTCAAGATGGTAGACTTTCATTTAAAAACCCTACGAAACACCTAAGTACCTTCCTCATTTCCACAATAAGTAACAGATGACTGTGCAGTTAGTAACCGACACTTTTATACAAACGCATTTCACTTGAGTTTCTTCCCGCAAGTTACTTTAGTCTATGTTAAGAACCAAGCAGTGTTGTGTGGCTGTTTAGTTCTTCTAGCGAAACGTCAGTAGTGTGCGTTTCATCAACATATAGAGAGATTTGAATTTGGTCGTTGGTTTGTTCGCTGAGCTGGGTAATTTGATTGCAGACGTTTCATCACCAATCGAGGTAACATCATCAGTGCGTTGTCAGGGGGCGTAGTGGTGCGTAGCGATGGATTGGTGGTTATGCGTTGAGTAGTGTTGCGTTAACATACGGGCTGCTAGCCGGGGCTGACCTTCGATCACGGTTAATTGTTCGCTCGGGCGGTTCCATTGGTTGCTCTGTTACCCTGTGTCGTGGTTCGTCGATGCCCACGTGCCCTCTGAGCTTGGAATCCCCTGCCCTCGTACTCTGGTCGATGCTTGAATGACCTCTGTTCTTGACCCTTCCGTGTTCCGGCTTGTGACCTTTATTGATCTGACTCCAAGGCGTTCCTTGTTTCTTTGGTTGTGAATCCGAAATTCGGTTCTCCTTGAGTATTCCGGCTGAGATGTTGGTCCTTTACACGTAGTGGTGGGTAAATTGGATCAGGCTCAATGCATCGGTTGATCAAGTCCACTGTAGAGTACCGTGTTTCTAGAAATCACCTTCCGTGTCTCGCGTCTCCATGTGCCAAACATTTTGCGTTTTCCAGATTGTATTTGTGGCCTTCTTGGTCTTCGTGTATGGATACCAAGGATAGGGGGTCATGTTTCCAGGCGGCAGTGAAAAAGCATCTGTGCAATGGATTTTGTTTTTCCAGCCTACATTAACATCATTCGCAGGACGACGTCCTTGTTTAAACTTCAAAATCTACTGACTAACCACACACTCCCTACTAGGACAGTGAATATCGTACTGATTAGATGTATCGTCTTGAATAGGAACCTGAGTTCACAAAATACATACAAAAAAGAATTGGACAATCTGTTATTGAGTAGCATTTGGCACTCGTTGCGAATCACAAACGTTCACCAGAATAAGCGAGATACTATTGAAAATGTCACTGGGTTTTACCGAAGAATTATGCTACCACATTAGGTAGAAATGTTTTTCTCAAGCAGCTTTTAAAGACAGAGGAATACAGCAACTTTGACCGGTTAGCCAAGTA
>SJOL01009829.1:356477-399170 GCA_004794785.1 Opisthorchis felineus
TGGGATTGGATTGAAAAACTGGATTTAAAACCTGTGCTTTCAAATTGGGGCTTTTTGTCCATGTAATATATTCACATGCTTTTCTCAGGGAGCAAGTCATAAAAAGCCACTATTATGAAGTACATTCCGCACAGCATTTTGAACTTGCTTCTTCATTTGTTTAAAACCATCGCCACTATTTGGAAGCTACAGGTTTTGTTCGAAATCAGTAAATGAACTCGGTTTAGCGTTTTCTAAGGTTACTGTCATTGGGAAAACTTCCACCACATGTGGAGACTGGGGACCCACTAGGGCGAAAATTACCCGGAAGTCTCACACACAATGGATGAGGGTGTTGCTAGGTGTGTGTATCTGTCCTGACTATGTGCAAAACGACGGACATAAAACGATAAAATGATGAAAAGTTGATGGAATCATGAAAGCCCGATCGTGAAGAAACACAATGATGCCCAGTACAAGTGAAATTAAGTTTAGACTCATCGATAACCGTGTGGGAAGTGTAGAAAGTATATGCGGGCAAAATCGCCTCTAGGTATGGCAGCCTCCGGGTACAATGTGCCTAACTTTACTGTATCATAGTTCATTCAGTGTACAAGCGAGAAATTGTTTGGATTTCAAACACTGGCACAAACTACTTCAACACAAAATTGTGGGCTTTGGGCAGCTGCAGCTAGTATCCCTGAACGCAGCTCTCCTATGTGTTTAAAATCCAAGCGGTCAGAATATACAAAACCAGAACCGAGAGTATACAGACGGACTTAAAAGGTGGTGTGCCGCAAGACTGTTGTCAGAAGGTCAACGGTACGCTACCACGTGTATGCTGCCCATGTTGGAAACAGTGTTCGAATTGAGTTGATTATGTTGATAAACCTGATTCATAAAGCGTAAAATTCTTCAGGGTGCACGCGGCCAAGAAGGGTACGAAGCTATACTAGAAATTTGTTAGGGTAACACAGTATTTACTGTGCCAAAGTTAATATCTTTTTCTCTATGGCGAAACAATTTAAATATCGTTGCTCAAAGTGACTCAAGAAAGCTGTCATGCTCAGTCTATCGTTAGCAGTTGGGGAATGTCGGCGTTGTGCAATAAAGATCTATTTCAGTGGTTCTAAGCCTCTCCGGATTTGACAATCACAATGCCAGAATGGTTTAACCGTCGCTTGCAATATTTGTAAGATATCCTAATCTTTATTATTTCTCGAAACGTTTCGTATTATCAATATAAGTGAAATTTTTCAGATGGTCTGCAACCTTTGTCACTATAAAGAGTCAAAATGTACCAATATGAAAACCGAAAATCCTCAAATGCGCATTAAATGCTTTTCATGGTCAAAGGTTGAGTGAAATGTAAACATCAACAGGTTGCTCAAAACATTCCTGCCAAAACGTGCGGTGGATGAAATCAGAGTGGAAGTTTCTCAAGTTGTTGGACATTCGCAAATAGACTCAGAAAAAACGGTATAAAAATACACGCTTGATTGGGTCATAGGGCATGCGGTGTGGGTGTGCTCCTTACTTGTGGACAGTGCTTCGTTTGCTAAGCTTGGCCATCTGCTTGAAAATATTCAGTTCTCCATCTTGTGGAGATCGTTAGCGTGTAGAAGATTAGCATTGTCAAGCTCAGTGAACCGAACAGCAGCCATCATTTCCATCCATAATTTATCACTTATGTAAGAGTCAAGGGTTCATCTTTATTTCCTCGCGTCAAATAATCTTTGGATTTTTATAGTTACCATGGTTTCCTAGGAGCAAAGCGAAACACAAAACAATTGCGATTAATAAAAAGCGCATACTTGTGAAAGATCTTCGACTGTTTCGTGAACACTCGCTCTTGGGACCAAGAGTCATGGTCTATTCGTATTTCATAGAGATAGTCTACAGATGCAAAAATTGAGTTGTTTTACCGTGGATTAATTATTCATGAAAAGGTCCTTTGTAATCGAAAAAGATGCTTGATCGGACTCCTGAAACTCGTGTAGTTTGTGCTAGGACAGAACTCGTCACCAAATAGAAAAAAATAGTCTGTCTTCATTCAAGTGGACAGCAGTCTTAATCATTCGTGTTTCTGAGAAGTAGCTAGGAATAAAAAGCTACTGCTTAACCAGACATGTGAGTCACCGTATCTATTACAGTGAGCCAAATGATGAATCTCTCAGAACCCCTTGAAAATCAAAGGTCTATTGCAAACTGCGATTCTTCGAACCGTCCGAATGATCCGTGCTGGCTTTTACTTGGTTCTATATGTTGCCCACTTTATCCTGTTTCTATAGAAACGACCAACATGAAAATTTGTTTATCAGATCTTGCACTTCTCTTGACAAGAATTAAATTTGACAGGTTAGGCTTGACGTCGTGCCATCTCAGCATACCCTTCAACTCTGCGTTATTCATTGAGCAAGTTGCCACAGGTCAGATGACCTCAGGATGCAATAAACTATGAGAGTACAAAGGCGCAAACGTCAGATTTCAAATGGTGGCAAAGTGGACAAGGAGGTAATTTACTACTGATAAGACACAACCACTGTTGATAATCAGGTTTAAACACCTAATATCCGCAGCATGTTTGCGTACTTCTGAAAGACAACAGATTCGGATAGGAGTCTGACATGTTCTACCTCAAGGCGAAACACTCACACTTAACGTTTTGATTAATCACGGAGATGCTACGTCAAATTGTGGTGTGATACGAAGTCGACCTTTGCACCAGGCCGTAACAACACTCCGAATGCAATGGCATGTATAAATCATCAGTAGACGTCATCAATGGATAGTATCCATAAATAAAATAGTGCCCCGGAATCGCCTTTGCTGAGATTTCTCTTTGAAATATCACACCTTCGTTCATTCTGCATGTTCGGAAAAAAAATATCCACAGCTGCGAAGCGTTTATTAGGGAAGCATTTTTCACCACCTGTCACGGCACTGCACAACGTTTTGGATGACCTTTACATCATTTTCCGTATATTTCATCTGCGTAGGTTCGGACTGATAGTTCTTTCCCGAATGGAGGGTATGCGAACTTTGAAATTATCCGTTCAAATATACCTGCCTAATTATAGTATACACCATATGCGAGTAGGTCGTAGCATTTTCGTTGATCCCATTCAAGCTAAAGTTCATTATAAGAAGACTAGACTTCCTTGAATATTGTGCACATTTGGTCGCCGTAACATTACTCGCAAAGCGGACGGCCATTCATAAATTGAGATTTGTTTCCTTTCAAGCTGTATGGTATAAAATGATCTTGCATCCAGACAACACATAAAAAATTGTGAATGTGAATGAGGATCAATGTTTTTTTGTCAGAATATACGCTTTTTTCAACGAAGCAACTTGTAAAGCCATTGGAACTGTAAACAGAAAGCTTCTGCTCAGATCTTATTACTTTTCCAACCAAGAACGTATCACTGTAACACTATTGTATGCCCGTAGCGTTTAAAACCTAACCTTCAGGATCTTCCACAGAAATGCGAAATTCTGATTTCGTTCACACTATCAGAAGCTGTTTGTCACTATATGGGTTTAAAGTCTGAAAGGTTCTTTCGCGCTTGTCGAACCGTAAGAAAAAAAGGTGTTCTAATGCCTTAATACCCCTTCACGGCCACTACCCAAACAACGTTAATCGTTCGAGTGAAAGGTCAACTGGGACTTACAAGGAGCTTTTCACCTTTAGGATGGCGGCAATCCAAAAACGTCAGCCATCTGGCCAACGGAAATATGTGCTTTCTCTTTATAATCAAGGAATGGTTGGGAAAGTGGTTTAGAACTCAGTTTACCGTACACGAATCGGAATTCATCATACCCTATATGTGGTCTCGTAAGAGATCGCTCTGTGGTCATTTTAATTAGTACACCTGTCGTTAAGGTAAGCGAAGGAGTTGTCCGATCCATTGTGGTATTTGTTAGAACTGTGCACAACCTGTTTAGACTTTTGTACACATTTCTCCGTCACTTCATTCTTTTTGGAATAAATTGCTCATCTTAGCGCAATTGTCCAAAGTTGCACGATTTTACTGATTTTGAGAATATTGTTTTGGTGTGTCAGTGTCCACAAACGGTTTGGCTAATTGTGTGTGCGGTTGCGTATCGTAAGCAACCGACTTGTAGGCACATTATTCTTGAACCTTGCAACGGTAGCCTCAAATGAGACCCTTCAGTGTGTAAGGCCATTCCAATCCCACAAAGTCACCAAAGGTAGCCAGAAAAACTTCGAGATAAAATTATGAAACCACAAATTTCTTTTACTATAACTCTACTCATACTGCACGACGTTTTGTTAAAAGCTACAACATCAGTGGACTAGTAAGTCTAGATCAGAAATAAAGCTTTCAATGACTGGCCTAAAGGCTCTAAATCGTGAAAGATTGG
The DNA here is from genome assembly GCA_004794785.1 of Opisthorchis felineus. Taxonomy (NCBI): domain Eukaryota; kingdom Metazoa; phylum Platyhelminthes; class Trematoda; order Opisthorchiida; family Opisthorchiidae; genus Opisthorchis; species Opisthorchis felineus. Next base: position 360,846 of record SJOL01009829.1, read on the forward strand.
AAGAGCGGAATTTTACAGTCAACTGAAGATAGCTCGGCTGGAAAGTTTTTGAGGATATTTTCCGTCAGTTCCGCCCCACCTACTTTGCAGACCACTCCGCCATGATCTCAGTGTGTGTAAATGATGATTAAGCTTACAGTTCCCCAATCCTGCCTAAGGCGAGTCATTAGCTTGTAACTGCGCCATGTCAACATGCTGAAAGGGACCATAATCGGGAGAAATCTGAACTACAAGTCAACGAGTCCCACACCACGCACAAACGAACCAATCATCAGGCAAGCGCCATGAAGTGCTGTGTAGTCCACTCTGTTGTTTAATCTGACAGCGAACTGTAATGGCGGGTATTCCAGTTTTTCGGTGCATACATCAGAGACTTCTCAGTTTACTAATGCTATCTCGCAAACTTTCTAACCTATGAAGGCTTCGCATTTTTAGTACAATTATAACAAATCTAACAAGACAACGGTTGCTGATAGCCTGGGGATCAAATGTGGTAAAAATTTAGAGATCGCTAGAAATTCCGAATTTCCAGAAATGAATAAAAGTGTTCGCCTCAAATAATTTCACATCAAAAATGACCTGTAATAAGCGGAGGATTTATATTATCGTTAATAAACAAAAGAAATTCCCTGCTAATCGGTCGGCGACACATTGAATTTCTTCGAGATATATTGGTGTTTCCACGGTTTATTATTAAGTGAACAACTTGTCGATACGCAACGGACATTGAATCTCTTATGCATACATACAGACACTTTAGTACTAAACAATTCAACTACTTTTCGGCAGTGCAAAAGATTTTGAAATACTTGAACAAGGTAACACAGATGGAAAACAAGATGGCAGGCAGCGGAGGGGCCAATATAACAAACCTATGCTTAAAGTAAAATGGATATATGTTAATCCGAGTTTGCTAGCGCGGTAACCAAATCGAATTAGTTAATGCATGGTGGACATGATGCGTGCAGCATGGTAAAGGAACGATTTGCCTGAAGTGATTGCGACATCGATCTATTATTTCAGATAGTTTCCGCTCATCCCTGTCCTTGGCTTATATCGTTCTTGGCTTTTTGGACAGTAAACTTGAGTAGAAATGCAGACTGAATGGAACATGCGCAGAATTTATTTGCTAACCTAATTTACTTTCATTATATTAGTCGTCCTGTTTCAGGGGGCAACGACTCACGTCTATTCCCGTGTGCAGCATGCCAAACGTTTTGATGCTGAACATTTTTGCTTCAAATATCACAGAATCAGTCTAATTTCGACCCTTGTTCATGGGAAGCTGTAATCTATCAGATGGGGGGGGGCAGTGAATAATCCAATTACACCTGTTACTTCACACAGCCTCATCGGATAAACAAAATTCTTCGACGCCAAAATTGTTTTCGATCCAACAGCCGGCTTCAGTGATATTGAAGTGGGTAATAAGTTTCATGTGACGCTCCAGTCACCTTTCCAATGTCACCTTGTTAACCTGACAGCTGACCTAAGCATTTTACCGGCAGCTCCTTTACCGCCCACCCTCCCACAGCAAGCCCAGCTCTTAGAAAACCTGTTTGGGAATCCGTTCAAACCAATGTGGTGCACACGGTCCGATTTTTCAGTATTCTGAAAATAAATACAGAAGGCGCTTGGCGCTGATCACACAACTAACCTACTCCGTTTCCAAAAACGAGGCGGTTAAATCTGAAAGCCACACAAGAGACAGCTTGGATAGTCCAAAAGAGAGGTTCTTGGCTGGCCAAATTGGGGCAGATCAACTGACTGTCATGAGGATTTCATCAGAATTGCTGCGGTAGAGGTGTGGCCAGGAGTACTGACTAGCGAAATTCAATGGGTTAAAATTAATTTACTCATTGCGTTTCTTGATATAGCTCGTTTTGTTACACATCGTTCCTGTTAAGTAACTACCGTCGCCGGAGTGTTTAATCCGGAAGCTGTCGCTGAAAATAATGTGACGCAGAGGGACGTGATGAAGTAAGCGCTCGTTCCTAAACATTTGTGACATGAATCAATAGGTGGTAGTTCAGTAATACCTCATCTAAAAGACTTCTTGGATGGACAGCGCAACTGGCATTGGATACGAACTAATCAACCAGCCTAAGTGGCTGAAAATTGTTGCTGAACATTCTTGTTAGCGAATAAATATTCATGTTTTATAGATGCATCAAATAACAACATCAACTGTTTAAACTAAGACCCTAGGAAACTCAACTTGCTCAGTGAACTTGCGGACCGATAAACAAATTCCGAGAGTGGGTTGCGCTCGTTTGATGATAAATTAGAATAAACTAGAACATTCTGCCATCGAACCATCCGTGCTGTGTCGCAGTTTCGCATGTGGTTCAACTTGAGACGGGAACAATATATGTAGTCATTAATGAATGTTCTAAACCGTGATTTACCCATCAGATACCGATACATTTAGGTAGTAAAAATGTGACTGTTCGTAGTTCTGGGGACCATAAACGGGAATTAAGCTAACCAAGGAGGATCATTCCAGTTCAACCATTATTATATTTGTGGCTTAGCCATGTTCCTTTGAAAGATTTCCTATGTGGCAATCTGTCCACAAACATCAATCTCTAAGGCTACGGAAATTTCATTCATGCACTTGCCTTGTTGCAAAGTCTCGGTACCATTGCACGTGCGCAGTTTGATATTAGTGCGTCTTAGTTTGGCGCTTAGTTTACCTGTAATTCAAGAATACGTCTGAACTGACAACAAGATTACTGCCGTCGCATTAAATCCGCGGACTGATTTTGCATCTTAAGGATGAGATCAGGAGAGGCAATCTAACTAATCTGCCATCAACAAGCTAAAAACGTGTTCCGGAAAAGGAAAAAAAGTGTCTACACGAATGAATGAACACGGCGCAGTTATTTAGAATATTATCTGATCTCATTTAAGCAGAAGACCAAGAAAATCACTGATTTGTGTGGAAAGCGTAAAGTAACTGCCAAAAAGAACATTACAGGAAGAACTTATTTTCAGAAAAGTTGCTTCACTCGTCACATAGCTTTGCGATACGAGATCACCAACTCAAACAGTGTGTTGAACGCGAATTATTTGTCGGAAAAATACATCAGGTCAGAAAAGATTAGATCAAACATGGTACAAAAGAACCAGAAGTCACATAGCACGGATTGGTTAAGTCAACCTTAAAGGACCTCAGAACCGAAAAAATCTCGAGTCAACGATTTGCTAGCTAAAATGACTATCCAAACGACAAGCACGTCCGGAAGCACCGATAGAATGAATACAAACACAACATTGACCAGTGTCCACACATCAATGCACTGCTAAGAACGATATATCGCTGCGGAATTATGCAGTCATGATGTCACGCTGATTGGTAACGAAACGTTTGAAACAAACTTGCTAACCATAATGAGATAACCGTTTTGTGATATGGTACATATTCTTCTATTCCACTTCGTGGCATTCTATATGTCAGCCGAGACAGGAGGGGTTAACAGGGAAACAAATAACTACCTGTAGAACAACACATGTGGACTTGAAGCGCCCCCTGCGTCTTTCTGGCCTGTACGCGTTAGCGACAATATCAGGATCCCGTAACAATCAAGTAAATGTATCCCTAACATCTGTTTATTTGTGGTAAAAGGCTTGGGGAAGAAGGACTGCGCTGTAACAACTTCTCCCGTTTTCTTCCATAAGATCCATCGTCATCACTCGAAGATGGCAACATCAGTGGCAAAACTGATCCTCTGTTTGCGCACAACCATCAATGCCAATCCAAATGTTAAATAAATTAATTTATCGCAGACTTGAATGCATTTTTGTTTCTCTAACGAATGTTTTGTGTGGCGACAACTCCACTGATTCATAAACATTATAGCCTAATATATATATGTATGCTTAAACACATAAGGATGTAAGAGAGGACAGATTCGAATCGTCTAGTTGTGCAAACCATAGATTGTTTCCCCAGCTGATATGTCATCCATAAGAAGGTAAGTTTATGACAGTAAGCTGATAACAGTGCAAATACACACTTCTCCATGTAGTAGATGTTGCGATTGTACCTGTAGCAAATCATGATGATTCAAGGTTATCGCCAGTTTGAACTCACTTTATGATGCGCTTCGCTGCACTGGTCCATGACAATGGTTCAGATCAAGTTTCCTACAGAGAAATTTAGGACTGTTATTCCATCAAGATGTCCCTACCCTATGAGCGAAATATCCACTGGAAATTTCAAAAATTTCCTCATATTACCGAGTTTCCCAGGGGAATTCAACTCCCATCTGAGACGTCGTCGCCCTGGGAATGAGTTAACATGTGACCACGTGATGCTGATTCCATTACTGAAGAATGAATGGAGCTATAATCTGGTGGGTGCGAGCTAATCGCACCGGCCGAACAGTCTAATACCCAGAATACCAGCCGGGGGTTCTGGGTTCAGTACACTTCCTGGCGGTTCGTGAGGGTCATACTGCTGATGGTTCCCACTAGGGATGATAAAATTGTAGAGCATTCCTAGGACTTTTCCACAGAGGTTGGCTCGACCTGTTAAACGAAACTTATTTTAAAGCACAAGTAATTTTCTTGTTCGCGTTAACCTAACGAGCAGACCCTCCACACAAAATCCATTGACTGGTAGCGGTTTAAGACCCATTAGCTTTTGGCCGTTTTTCTCAGTGTTACTGATTTGGTTCTCCCATTTTAGGTATTAGGCACCATGTTTTAACGAATAAGTAAACATTTCAGGACCTTCTTAGAGAGTATTTTAGATGAGCTACACAAAGAACGGTGGTCATGAATAATTTCACTGATGTCAAAAACGGCTTCTTTCAGTGTACAGAAGTAATGGTTAATCAGCTATTCATCTGACTACAAAAATTGCAAGTTTGTTGAACCCAAAGGCAAACCAGTTAGTGCAGTAGAAACATGGACATTTAACACAGTCTCCCGGCAAACAGAACAGTGCGAATTTCCAATGGATTTTTTTCGGTAACGTCACTTTTTAGTCGTAGTAATAGCGATTAGTTCATTTGAGCGTAATATTGCCCCAAACTTACGCTATTCAGCATTTTTCACAAAATGTTGTGCCAAGGAAATGTCTTACCCGGCAGGACGTAGTAAAACAAACTTACTCATAATGAATTCTCTGTTGGCTCATCAATGGAAGTCTTAATACTTGTACTGAGACACAATTGTTAAATCTTCTGTGTTGATGTGGATTGAAAGTCCATACTACGAAGGATGCGTTTGATGTGGCAAAATCTCGGGTCTGAAGTTTGATGCAGTGTTGGGTTCTAGTAAAAAATCTCTTGAACAGAAGTTTCTGGTTTACCGGATTTCCACTGATCGAAGTCAGAGCCACCTGAAAGATGAATGAAAGGTGACTGTTTATTCATAAATGACGAGACTGCTCATGAGTTGTAATCAAAGCTCGGCACCAGCAGTTGGCTTTAAAATTCTAGGTGGCAGGTCCTGGAACAGTAAGTGAATGACTAGATAACTAGTCGAATAGCGACAGCTCACTGTAATAAAAATGCAGTTATCAAGAAGCCGAGCTTCCTCGAACCTATGACTCAGCTACGTAAGACACAGTCACTCATAGTGACTAACCCCTAACACGGATCCACTTCACAACCCGTGGCTTTTTTTTCAAAAAAACTGCACATTAGCTGCTAAAGGGTAATTACCAATCATTTGCGCTTTTCCTAAATCATTCCTCTCGTTACTTAACTCAAGTTTTGAGTAATAAACTGAGGATTATCCATTCATAAACGAGTGCGTTGTGAAATGGCAACTCAGGCTGCCTTATTTTTAATAACCTGAGCATGCTCTAACAGTTTTTAATAAGGATGAGAGGAGTTATTCAGTTCTTGTCTCCATGTTTAAATATCAAGGCTTTTCCGGCCACAATAAATCCTACAACCGATAAACTAATTGTCCGTCAGATGAATACACTGGTGCAGCTTGGTAGGTTAGCAATCGAAAACCGGTTGAGACTGCTTTCATTGTTACATTTGAGTGCGATCAGTAGATGTACTTACACGTCATACCGCTCACCGGAAATGCAAGTCGTAGCACGAACATTTAGTATTGGCTTTTGCAGACACTGTCTAAGCTCGATAACTAAAGCGGGATGTGCAAGCATTTTTTAATATATATGAAACTTTCTAACAACCCAAATCAAAACGGAATTCGAACTGCAACAAAAGCTATGGGGACTATTCAGAGGACTAGACTCGTCGGAATATCGGAAGGTTGGCGTTTGATTATTGTCTTCGGAAATCCTGCACATCTGTCACTTCACTGTGTATATCTGCCTGCATGTTAATCGTTGAAACATTCGTGAAACTGAAACACCTCATGCTAGTGTAATCCTTACACAACATAATGGAGGGACTGAGCTGTTTTTGCTCCCACTAGCACTAATAGGGATTGTGTTTTCCGAGACGTAGGGGATTTGGGTAGATTATGATCTGCTGGGTTAAGCGGGGAAGTAACGCACATGCCGCGTGGATCCTATCAGCAAAATTGCTAACCTATTTCGAATATTACACTTTTTATCTCACAAGCTGCCGCATCGGTTGCAGAAGATTTGATGATCCTATGATCAGGTATACAGTTTACTTTAGGTAGAAACGCATACACCTTTTCAGTTTTGACGATTAAGGTGCGTTGGGCCTGTGCTGGTGGAATAGTGTTAACTCTCGCATACTACATGTTGGATTTTCGAGATTTCGATCTCGGCACGGCAAACCAGAATAACCGCGTGACTTGAGTCCAGTTTTGACGTAGATCTAGCAGGATAATTACACCAGGTCAAGGTGAGAATTAATCATGCAAAAGCGGTGTAAACCAGAAATAAAAATGTACTTATTCGGTACCATGATAAAAAAAGTCTTTGCCACACTTTATCCTTCATATATTGATGTAAAATGGAATGAAATTATTAACAAGGCAATTGCTACTGTCATTCATCTCAGCAATTTCTTCACTGTAAGACAATCCAAATGGAAGTACAATCTGGCCGAACTCCGTATAGCTGCTGTGAGTAGCATAGTTACTACCATCAACGTAGCCTATAAATAGACTCGACGAAGCAGCTAAAAATGTTCGAATGTTTTATATTCCGGTGGGTCAGTAGCCCATTTCTTGCAGCAGTGGAGTCATCCACACCGTCACTATTAAAATGCTTGTTGTAGATGAAGTCAGATAGCAGCCGGAATGTCCAGGTGATCTGCTTGATGGTTTGGTAGTATTTGAACGGACGTATCGGGACCAAACAACGCCGGGCATCCTGGGACATTCAATTCCATTGAAATATGTCACTTGGACACCTGGAGGCCGGTCGTGAGGCACTTTATCTGTTTATAAACTATTCACTTATTAGAACAACACGTCAATTCTTCTGATAGGACAATTGTAACGTTGGTTAATGGCTTAAAGCAACGGAGTAACACTACTCATAAGGATACTCAGACTCTTCAGTATACTAACAGGGGTTTTGTTCTTCTTGGGGCTCATCAAGTAAGTGGAATACTCAAGAGTCTGTCCCTTAAACGTATTCTTTGCTTAAAACCAAATTAGATACGGCTGGCAGTATACACTCAGTGGCAATCCAATTTGGAGACTGAATTTCAGCTGAAACTCTTGTTTATGATGTTCTCCAACTTAATGTGTTGCACAAAGACAACTTCCCGTTTCATTTGGGATGACATTCAAAATATCGAAGTAGATCAATGGGACACACTATTATCAAAATTTGCTAAAGGCTCTTGGAATACCCATCACCAGTTTTGTCCTACCTCCAGTTCATCAGGTAAGTTCATTCAAAAGTTTCGTTTATTCCTATGTGTCACTGCTCCTGGGTAACAAATTCACCGCATGTGTAGCCAAAAGCCCATGTACAAATTAGGATTTTGTTATCTGACATTCAACTGAATTTGCAGTTCACAATGTTCTTCAGATAAATGTGTTACACCAAGCTAACCCCTCTTATTAATTGAGAGCAGAACTCATGATTTTTGTCAGGTTCAAATTATTATAAACGACCGGTTTAGTTAGGTCTTCATATAGTACCATGTTTGCTCACAAATATGCATTCATTTCTACGCTTAAGTAAGAAATGCAAATCCGACGACCAGACCCAACTGAATAACCCTAGGAGAGACAAAATCAGTCTTGGGTTGTAATTAATGTTGCGTCAAAAAAGTACTTATTATATTGAATATCATTCGAACTGATATTTGAGCAGTTTCTCTTCTTGGATGTTCCGTTAAAGAATGTTGCAACCAGGGCATTCGAGTGAACTGTGCTATTGCCTTCAACTGCAGATCACCCTTGATTCAACCACCGGCTGCACACGTAGCTTCCTGCCTGCTTTTCGAGCCCTTTTGTTCAAATATATCCTCAGCAATTTGAAATTGCTTCACCTGGTTTGTACAATTGCTGATTGATTTTCAAAGTGGGATATCAATCAGAAGTAGTCTGGTGCTCCTTGCAAAGTTGCTGAAACATATGGGTGATTAACTGCAATTTCAACGCTGGGAAGTAAACCGGCATGTCTGAAAAACTGTACAACCTGTTACTTAAAGACGCGTGGTGTCTGAAGCGGATGCCTGGGAACCGAAAATTGCCTAACAGTTGCGTCGGAAAATCGAAGTGTAATATTTATCACAGCATCAACTGGGGATTAATTTTCATCGGTTTCCACTATCAGATTCTCGGTCCATATTTCCTACTTTCAAGTATTTACTGATAACTAAATGGGAGTTTAGGCCCTAATTTAAAGTTAACCAATTAATCAAAATCGTCATCATTTCATAAAAAATAAGTGATTTGATTTTGGATGATCCTGTTGCCCTCATTTCATCAGTCCTTCGCCTTTTCTGTCAACATGTCTGTTGAGATGCTCAGTGTGCGCATGTGCCACCACGCTCACACCGCATGCCAGATATCCCGGGGTTCATGTTGCGGCACATTGAAAGATAAACTGGGGATAAAAGCAGAAGTCGAGTCCAGTTATTTTCACTTTGATATGGTCAAGGCAAACTACATATATTGTCGTGTTATTTGTGTAGTACTTTCGCGTTACTACAAGTTACCCCTCCGGACGCAGATCTAAGTGGATTGGAGAAGAATCCGTCAAAGCCGTTCGTCATTCGCTGAATTTATAGCCTCTAGAGCATGTCGCAAAGTGCGCGGATAAGAAGTAGTTGACAAATCATGATCACCATTTTTTTAAAAGCTCCTTGTAATATTGGAAGACCCTTCAAGAAATCCGGGTTTGTAAAACGCTCCAGAATCGGTGATGTATTATCTTTGTAGAGGCCAACTTCCCCACTGTACTTGATCACCCCTCCGCAATCGAATCAACTTAATCGAACGCCACAGCATACAGGGAAGAACCCCAGAAAAGGAACTAAGCATCGAAGTCGTAAATGTAAGACTGGAAGGCATCTGGAGCCAATAGATTGTATGCAGAAATATCCAAACTTCAACCCAAATATCTCCTTCAGTTTGGAAAGCTGAGGAAGTCTTACAGAGCCAGAACCACAGCATCACCTTATAATATGGGGAAATAAACTAATTACCGTAGAATCTGTCTAAGTTGTAGATTCGGTAAGATTCTGGTTTGTGTTCTCGCAAATTGAATCATGGGAGGTTTTTGGTTGAAATGGTTCAAAAGGATAATTTGGATTCCGGTGAATACGGAATAAAGTTGTCTTAAGTTCCTCAGCGGGAAAATACAAAATAAATTTAGTGAATGCCATTAGCCACCATCTGTCCCATCCATTGACACCCGAAGTGGTTTGATTCGGTGAACATAGAAGAATTGTACTACATTTCCCCCAAAGATGGACTGTTTAAAAAATTCATGGGTATTGTTAATTTTTTCGTGTTAAGAGCAAGGTCTGTAGAAAATGTGTGGAGTTTTCAAAGTTGGCGAGGTAGTGAAACAGGGCTGGGTTATCTTTCAAAGTTTATCCACCGGTGTTCACGTAGTCACACAGGGATTTCAAACTTGACGAGTAGCGTCTACGTGGTCAACAAAATTGCTTTCTAGTTGGACGAATACCACATGACCAGAAGGTCGGCAAGTGTGTTGTACGGGTGAACTCTGAAGTCCAACTGCGCCAATAAAAATCTCTTCAGCTCCCTATTTTCACTCACGTGTACCTACTGGTGAAACGCTTTCAATCAACCTGTTCCTGGGTGGCAATACGATTTGGCAAACACAGAGTTAAGTGGTAGTGTGATATTGTATTGATCAGATTTAACCCTTTGTCTCCACCCTGACCGCCGACCAAAAAACGGTCTGCAGGAAGTTGAACGCACGATTATCGCGGGCAAACGTCGGATTGGAAAGATGTATCCTGAAACCGCTTATTAGTTACACCTGAATTGGGCGTGCCAGAATACGCGATAAGCAGAAGACAGAAGATCAGGAACACCGCTATACCGTCAGTCAAACATGCAGAGCTAGTGCGTAAATACATAGGATGGCTGTATGGCCAACCATGGTCATTCGGTTGTTAGTTTTTGTTCAGCCATTTGCGGCCTTCCTGCCTTAACCAATTTCACACCCGCTCCACCGGTCGCATGTTGCTAAACCGTGTTTGGTTGACTCCGCCCACGCCTCCGTTTTCCGGATCGTGTGGGGAACGGTGGTGACCTTTGCGAGGCGTCGTTCTCTGCACACGTACTTTTCGGTCTGGACGTGTTCGCAAAGGCCTGCTTGGAACATTCACAGTGCCCAAATGGTCACAGAAAAACGCGGTGTATGCTACTGTCTACAACTTTCTGGCAGTAAGATATGAATAGCATAGCGTGTGATACCCGGATTCTTGATCCAGGTCATATGAAATATTTGCTGAAGGTTATGCGTATATAGTGACCAGACGAGATCCCAAGCACCCAAGCTCCACGAAATGCAAAAATGTAAAGGGTTAAACAGCACCCTTTTCACGACTCTCTTCGCCAGCTGGACCTCAGTAAATGCAAGACACTAACTGGTTTTCTATTACATATTTTTTGTCGGTTTTGTCTGCTGAAAATGGTCTATGCCGTTCAGGCCTACCTCACCTACGAAGTAGGGTGAAAATGCAGGTCAGCTTACGAAACACCAATATTAATGTTAGGTTGTGAGAACACATGCACATGGACAGCTTTACATGCGGCCAGTTTGCTGACTTATACGTAAAGAAATTGATTGATGACACTCGTAGCTCACCAAAAATCCAGGGATAGAGATAATTGTACTATCATCTTGCTAAGGCCAGTTCGGGACTGCCAGCGGGCATTTGTGAACATGGTTCGCATTCTGGTCGGATCAAGAAACCCCGCGGCGGTAGCACATCCGTGCATAACGTTTGTGTCCTTGTGAAAGTGCGCAAGTATCCAGCGGTCCAATCACAATTATCGGATACACGTTGACTATACTGCCTGTACATGCCATCAAATTATACTTTGTGTTTCATGATTTTCTGAACAAACACCAATATGCAGGCAGACTCTAAGATAGGTGTTCAGTTGATACATTTTACACCAATTATTCTGAATCTCACCAAGGTACACGGGGGTAAAGCGTTCATACTCCTTCGTGTTGTGAGGTTAGGCTCACAGGTAATCCGAACTAGATCTAGCTACTGAAATCCTTACATTTTCGGACTTGGCACACAACCAGCGCATGGATTGTCGATAGCTCGCTGAAGATACTAAGTTCTGCATGCATAGTAAATTTTATAATTATATAGGAAGAATCATTAGCGAAATACTCTAATTTGCAAACCAGTTTGGTTTTGCGGGAGACTCACCTGGAACCAAGCTGAATCTCTCGTTTATGATGTTTTTAAGCTGCACCAGGCCGCCTCATGTTTCAGTTGGTACGATATTCGAGATATCCCAATACATGTATAGACGTAATGCACTACTCATTGTTGGACGTCTTTCTGCAGCCCCGGAAAAAAGCATGTTGTTACACATAAAACTAAGTGGACTGCGCCAATACAAGAATGGAATTGTTTTCTTTTCACGTTCGTGTGTTCTGGATTGGGCCAAACTCATTTCATTCAAGAAACTGAAATATGGTCATCGTCAATGAAACCGTCAACCAAAGATGATTATTTATCTAAGGTGTAGGTGATCGTTAATTTAAGGGGTTCAGGTACAAACAATCGTTGCCAAATTGTACAGCGTTGGGCCGTTACCAGAAGGTTGAGCATGAACGAGTAATTTATGACCAAAACACCGAAGTGGAATAAAATGTTATAATCTGACGTTTCCGGTGCCGTGATCAAATTTTTCAGGGATTTTTACAAGCGGCTTAATACGGGCCGAGCGTGCCGTTATTTGGTTTCGCCATCGTTTCGCTATCTGATTGGTGTGTCCCCGAGATCAGTTGGAAGTCAGATACAAACAGGACGTGCATGTGAGTGTGTGTTAGCCCTGTCTGAGTGCATTCGTAATTGTTTATACCTCAACCGGGATGTGCCCCAGCTTGTTATTTTATCGGCTGAATGTGTCAATGTTAGGATCCTGTTTGACAAATCAAATGGAATTACATCCCAGTCGAAGTAGTTATAATTACGCGACCATGCACAATGAGATAACACGCACACTCACATACTCACATCTGAGTGCTAACTGATCTCAGAAACGCAACAGTAGGAAAATGTGGTGGCAGACTCAAATGACGTTGGACGTCGCCCGGATTCGACCGATTAAACGTTTTTGAAAAGTAGTGCTCGGAAAAACCGAGACAACGGATTACACCATGTAATTCTACTACTAAGCTGACTTTCAGCTTTCCGTACTACATAACACATGGCTCACAAATTGTTTAACAAGATTCGAGCCTCACTTAGGCCGGGAGTGTTGAGACTTAGCGTATGTCTAGGCATTCACGAGATGCACACTAATGCCGGTTTTGTCAAAGATAAATCCATGCAAATAAAAAATAAACATAAATACCATGCAAATGGGCCTTTTAGCACAGTGCGACAACAATTACGTGAAGAGACTAGTTGCTAAAAAGCTTACAATACATTGCCAACAGAACGGATTTAATAACATTTATGACCAGAAAGGAGATGTAGAGAATTGAATTAGTGGCTCTGTGTCCATCTCTCTCCAACATTCAAACCTAGAGCTGTATGTTATTGGTCACATGAAGCTTTGAACACCTAGTAGTAACTCCAGGAGCACGCTTTCCAGAGAAGTTGCTCTTATTTGTCACAAATCGTTAAAGCAACAAGTCGGAAACAGCCGAATCTGACAAGGTTTGTCGGATTTCAAGATGATGCTAAAATATTCATCTACAGGTGAGGACGGTTATTGAATGATAAAACCGATCATTCAGCATAAATATGCATTACGTGTTTAGGAAGGTTACGAACAACTTTCAGGCAAATCTATGCACATAAGAGTGCGCAGTGCAGCCTGCGGTTCAACCCATTTATCGTCTATTGTTCTCCGGATAATAGGTTTGGACTGGATGGCTTGCTTGTTGAGATTATTTCGAAAGCTTTTTTTAAACATTTACAAGCATATCACAGAAGCAAAAATTATGTATTTTAGCTGTTGCTTGAATGCAGGGATAGAGGATTCTATAGCAATTCGGACACACACCGGCGGACTTTTCTTCCTGTCGGGTCATAATGAGATTCTAGGATGAAATGGTACGAAATTTATTCTGGTTGACGCAGCGTCGAGCGAAACTCCACAGATTCTAAAAGCAAAAACAGAAAAGAGATACATCTTGGTTATGATGATAGCTACATTACTGCATCCTCGATCACAAATCCATGAACGAGAGCGACGGAATTGTCGTGGTGCTTGTCGGTCAGCTGGCTGTTGAAATGTTTGCTCAGGGTGTCAAGCAGCTAGGAGACAGCACCACTGGGCTGACTAATTCTAAGTTTGCTACAATAACTAGGTTTGCGTATACTAAAGGTGGCTTTTTTTAGCGATGCTCATTGCTACGTTCCGGACGGTAGACTATAGTAACACTGCGCTAGGGAAAATATGTTACCAGGAACAGCTGGTAGGTTTGAAAATACTCATTGGAGTTTCCATATCTGATTGGCTGATACTGTGTCGAGTAGCTCAAATTTCATGTTTCTTACCAGTGAATTCAATCCACGTTATTATCTTACAATGGACCTGGCACCAACCCTGGAAAAATCTTCCAATATGTTAAAAACGTGCACAACTGAGTGCTTCATTAAAATCGAAGTCAGTGAGGAGTTTGTGGAATATTTCTGAGTGGATCCGTTTTAATGACCTTGCTTTGTCGGGCCCTTGTTGAAGTGCAGCATTTTCTGTGTACTTTGGATCTAGCAACCGGAAGCTTCTCTTGCAGTCTGTGCGCGGCTCTTCCCATCCAGATATGAAACCATTGATGGCGATTTTGCAATCACGAAAATGAATATACTACACCTCTGTAATTAAAGATAGAGTGAACATTTTGTACGTAATAACTAGTTTGTGCCCGAGTATGTGAATGTGCACTCAGAGGTCATCCTGTAAATGAAATCAGTTTATACTAAAATGACGAGACGCACTAAGCTTAGCTAGATACCGAACCATCCTAAATCGATGGAAGTGTCCTAAATTGATTCGTGAAATATACTATTTCAATGATTGTAAACAAAGATAAAGAGTTCAGAGGCATCCCTGATTTTCCCAGGCTTGCTTAATTTCACCTGTAATTAAATAACTTCAAACAACATTTCAGGTATTCTTACAACTCACAGGATATATCCCTTCTGACCGGTAAATAGGAGCCTCACACAGTGCAACGTGGAAATCCGTAAGCACTGGATCGTGAGGGGTGTGTGATTAGACATTTGTAACGCTACATCCTATCCGACTACATCACTCTGCCGATCAAACATCCATGACTGGACAAGTCACTATGTAGTGGGGTGATAATCTAGCATAATCCCACTCGATTTTTATCGAACTTGGAGATCTTTCAACTTTACGAATATATGATAATTAGCAACTATCAACTGTTGCGTGATTTGGTAATTTACAACTTGTTTAGATCAGATAGAAGATTAGCTTTACTCAGTTGAGTAGTTAGTTATTTTTTCAACTACTCCGTTCACCACTAAGAAGACTCCTTGATCACTCCTGCTATCGGGTAGTAGGTTCAATTTTGGAAGCTTGCAGTAGTAGAGTATAGATGTACAGAGAAATGAACCTAATACAGTACTTTATCTGGCGACCTTACCGTTGACGAAAGCTTCCATAATACGGCTCTGCTGCTGCACACAGCACCCTTAATTAAAAAACTGGTCGTTTCTATACACCACGACCACCTCCTCATTACGGTCGAACTGAGGTGACTTTATTGTGGTGACAGAAGACAGATTGAATTATGTCAGTTCTGTTAGGAGTGATAATTTTGAATCATTCGAGCACCGTACTATCATCAAGATCGTTACAATGCCTTAGGATACCTTACTTAAGTCAACCACATGTGCCACACACATTACATCAATCAGCCCATTTATCTGAAATATTGTTACCAGAATCCGGGAGGTTTTATTCATGATAGAGAAAAGCCAGAACACAGTATGCGACAACACGACTTGGAACTGAAACGGTTGCTGTCGATCCATAACCAGGGCTCTTCTACGAAATCTCATTGATGTGACAAGTTCCCCAAACACCAAGTGAGCGCACTGGATAGACGCACATATCCAAGCTTCGAGCACGCAACAGTATGCTTCCTTGTGACTAGGCATAGAGCATTTCCATAGACGCCTGATATATTTACATACACTCATTCTGTGCATACTATTTTGACAGTATCCGGGTCGGTTAGCGACCGGACCCAACAATTTTGCTGACGAAGTTGAAATCCTTTTGTAATAAAAGTGTGAATTATACACGGTGCAACGAAACCTCCAAATGAAGCATGGAGCGGTAGCTACTAGGGTCTAGCTTCAGAATGAAGAGAAGCAGATAAGGAGGCAGCAGCTGGTCAGAAAGAAAGATCGGCTTCGGATTTGTGAAATAAAAGCTGG
Source organism: Opisthorchis felineus (assembly GCA_004794785.1). NCBI lineage: Eukaryota > Metazoa > Platyhelminthes > Trematoda > Opisthorchiida > Opisthorchiidae > Opisthorchis > Opisthorchis felineus. Next base: position 376,868 of record SJOL01009829.1, read on the forward strand.
GGGTCACATGACTCACAGCCACTCGGAAAATCCAGCAACAATGTGCGCAACGACTGACTAAAACAGGCAGCTTCAAATCGAGCCATGCGCGAGAATTATCTGTCTACATGAACCTAAAATACACTCCTGAGTAGGTGTTCTACTTCCATAGTAAGAGCATTGGACAAGCTCGCCCGAAGATAGGAAAACTAAAGAATGACTCACAATATCAGATCCAGGTGATATACAGGCGTTTACATATAAGAGCGAGGTATTGTGTGTATATGCATTCATCCAACTATGTGGCCTCTTCTTACAAATAGATAGCGGTGGAAATAAGTGAATTCTGAGCTCCAACGATCCACCAGCAAATGGAAGTGTTACTGAGTGAGGCCTGGATCAGGCGACAGCAGTAAACAGACACAAAATATCGGTGTGCTTGTGAAGAACCTGTCGTACATTTCACCGCTTATCGTGCATCCCAAATGACCGTTAGTTAGGACTTGCCAACTAAAAAGGCATAGTAAATTTTGAAACGAACGTCAACCCTAATTTACCGACATATGTAACATGAAGTGTAGGACAAAGAAGAGCTGTATCGTTTCCAGTAGTCTTCGGATGCAACCAAACCGGCCGGTTACATTTTGTGTCTTTTTACGGATTCTTGTTACGCGATGTTAACGACGGTCACATAAATGCCTGAAACAAACAGGGTTTAGCCACAGTGGTAACCAAGATATAGCACTAAAAGATACTGAAGAAGCTTGCAAAAGTTTTCAGTGCTTCCTGTTTCCAGTCCATTCTCAGTTGATTTTCATTGATACATATGTTGACAAAATTAAAAGCTGGTGAACCAGCAATCAAACTCACTTCACAGAGAACAGTTTTCATGTGATTTTTTGATGCTGTGGGGAGATTTGAAAGTTTCAACCAAGATTTCTTCCTTGAGTCAAGTCGATTGAGACTGAAATTCTCAGCTGGTGTTTTATCTTTGTTGAAACTCAGCACCATTGCATATTTCAGAGATCTTAATGAAGACTTGCACCCATGAGATTTATCAACAAGTGGCTTTCCAGCAACGCGATTCACTCGTACTTAGACGTTATAAAGCGCCACTTATCCTTCCATCATGCGCGATCACCTGTTGACCGGCATTTTTTCGGTTTGTCTTTGACTGACTGTTACCTGCAGACTGGTAAAATTTGGAAATATTTTATTGTGCCTCAGAGTGGGATGATCGAACACTGACATTCCCATCCAACAACGAAATTTGTCGGTAGAGAGATGTTTTCTCAGCCGTTTGATCAAATTTAACGTTTTTGTTCGCGCAATCCACAATTGGCACCATCTGGTCACTACTGGGAACTGGACGTTGAAAGTGTTCAACTCAGTCCGCTACCATTGATCTGGGAAACAGCAATCATGTGAACTTTCATGATATTATTATTTCTAAGAGTACTGGTGAACGTTCACAGACGGTAAATTTGGATGACGCAGTCACTTCAGTAGTGAAATCCATTAAACAGAGCAGGGGAATTCAGTGCCAAGCAAGGATACAGCAGTGTTGAAGCAAGAGAAGTCTTGTATTGTCATGTAGAAGCATCCACTGATATATGCTGGATTTTCATTTCCAGCTCCGCTATCACGTTTAGTCTAAAATACAAGTTGTCACCCTTTACCAGCAGGCATCAAATATCGGTCGTAGGACAAGGCGTTTGTTGGACATGATGTCCAATCACATACTAGGTTCCATGATCGGCGATTGAAAAAGGACAGTATTTAGTACAATTACACCACATGTGGCTGTGACCACTCATGTCACCGGACAAAAACTTAAATTTATATTGGTACAAACCATTTACACCTATTTTTGCTGTTGGTTACAGAGGCTATCGTATTCCGGAAACATGACTTGGGTCTCTTTGTTCAAAAAAAATTTATGCCTTGTTTAAACTCGTACCAGTGTACTAGCTGTTCCAGTCCAGGGTCCTAGGCTGGTTTTGACCTAATCCGTCGAGTCAGATGTGAATAGAATCATGTGACTTTTCCTCTCATTTTGTATATTTGCCTATGGATACCTATGGATACGTCTGGTTGCATATGTGATTTCTGGAATGCATCATATAGATGTGTGATATTTAAGCGAAGATGAAACTTAGAATAAAAGCTTTGTTTGTTATCTTCGTTCTCACCCAAATTGTATAGGTTTTTTTAGTCTTCTGGCCACCAACTGTTGAGCGATCAGACCAGTTCCAAACGGCCCTTACCAAATAAGCCCAGTACACCCGTGGGAAATACGGACGGAAAATGAAATATTCGCCCTCAGGAAATCATGCTATCTATTTTGATATTTAGAAGCTGCTTAGTACAGCCAGTCCTGGAAAATCTGTAAGGCTCAATAAACAACCGACAGAATATATCCCCTCAAACCCAATGTTTTCCGCAATTTCCATCAGCCACAATTATTAAACATTCATGTTGTTTTTCCACCGTTGTATTGAGCATTTCGGACGGACATTTATCCTGTCTGCCTGGATGGATTGAGATTTGCTTTTTCGAGAAGACGAGATTAGCTATTTCAGGGAGCGGATAACAGGAAATTCCAAGTGTTCTCGTACAGAGCCTACATGAACACACAAATGCGGCTTATGAAACACAAAGTGCACTCAGAAATGATTTCTTTTTGTTTGTCCAATTTGCGTGACCAAAGCTGATGACTCAAGGCTAAAGCGGAGGAAAATGCCGCGCTTACATCAAATGCTGGTTTGCCACACTAACCACTCGATGTGACAACTCAGGAAGAACACCTAGAATCTGTTACGGAAACGTAGATTTATTGGCACCATTAATTACGGATTTCAAGCCGACCGTTCTCGGTGGAACAGCAGACAAACTGTTTGCTTACTTTCAAGTTTGATTGACACATAATTCGACCTCATTTTCGAATCCCCGGAAAGGGTTACCCACGACAACTGAAACGTTGTCTTATAACATATTATTCCACTAAGCTGTCTTTTGACTACAAATATTTCCATAAAATAAAACAATATAATTAGTATGGGACATTTGATGAGGATTTGCCTACAACCTAGTGCCTGTTTCGATTAGCTTTGGGGTCAGAAGCAAACTCCAATCAAAGCATTAGAGATAAGGTTGCGCTGCCATGAACGGCACAGTGACTGAAATTTGACTTGTGATTTTACACACCTTTTGAAGTATAGGGCCCTTTCGAGTCTCCAGTTTCAGCAAATTGGACATTTAATTTGATCGAAACAATGCTATGTCTAATGGACCATCCAGCTCACTATTAATGGCCGTCTTCACGGTTTTATGGCACACATGAATATCAGCTTAAAGAATCATGTTTGATTCATCCATCGGGTATTTCTTGTTGGTCAGTCCATGTTAGCTGCTGTATAAACACTTTTTGAATGAAAAGTTCTAACCGGTGTTGTTAGAACCGACAGGTATCCGATTAGAGTGCTAATGGTATCTGCTGGGTTTGAATGTGCATCAGTCTAACCTGGCGTTCGAAAAGTTGGGTTTGATTTATCATGGAAGATGTGACCAAACTGCTATTTGAAAGAAACAAACGCACAGCAAATGATAAACAGAGGTACGGTGAAACATAAAGTATGGACAAACTTTTGTGCCAGCGTTTGTATGTCCATGGCATGGCCCAATCACAAAATAGGAAGATTTATTGGCTCCGCTTTATTGTGCTCAACTTAAAGCACAGAACACCTGCTTGCCGTGGGGAGCAGATAACACGATGTTAAGTAAATTGTGAAGAGGATTGACTTCCTTTACACTCCGAATGCAGATAAAAAGTATAAGTGATCGTAAAGAAACTGGCTGGCATAGTTGTGGCGACAAACTTGCTGGTCCTATTTCATCCGCTTGAGGATTCTAATCAATAGATTTGCTATCACTTTCCGGCACCAAGTTTTGAAGCATTTTAGGCTACCGAGATTAGAGAACACGAGATATTGATTCACAAACATTACGTAAATTCGAAATGCCGGGCGATGCAGTAAGGTTTAACATGCGTGAGTTTGAATAAACAAAAAAGCGTAAAAAAAGTTGTGGCTTTTAAAGACCCAGGAGAGAACCTCGAAAGGTTTAATTAAAGCGCTTACAGCCCGTTAATTGAAATCATTATCACGGGCTTCGCTAAATTTGAGCAAAGCTTGTCCTGTCTCGAAGCTGAAACCTTCAATAATGTTGGTAATAATTTTTATAATGAGGTCTACTTGAAGGCTTACTGTGATACAGAAAAGTGCATTTATAGAACGTAACAAGACTGCGTACATTTGAGTGCGTTGGAACCTGTCTCAGGTAACCAAAAACCACAGTTCGAAGGTGCACACCGTTGGTTGTCAGACGATGGTTACAGGCCTTCAGTTCAGAGTGTATAATCAGTATATGGTTCAACCGCCCACGCACCCGTTCAATTAAATTCCAAAAGTATACATTTTTGCCGAACAGTACTGAATAGTGTAGACCAACAGTCCCTTAAAGGTGAATGAAACTGATTGGCTGGGATTTGAATTCTAGCCTCATGAGGCAAAGGCTTTCTGACTATGCAGAACTTGCATTACGAGTGGATAGTTCTTGTACATCCTGTGCAAGTTTTTATGTGCAACACGATTATTTCGCCGAAGAATACATGCCTAGTTTTTTGAGAATCAGAAAGCCTGGTTCCATATGACCTCGCTGCGTTGCGCTTGTTGGTGTCCTGACCTGCTATTGCTGGAAAAAATCAGATGCAATCCAGGAATGTAAAGATTACCTTCGTTGATCCTTTCTTTCTATTCTTGTGCACAACGTGATTCCCGTTTGGTTGCTTCCGTTTTGCGCTTATACCGCCTTTCTTGTTTTGACCTGAACTCAGACGCTCAGCTCAACCCAATCGATTGCTGGAAACAATCAATAACCTTATTCTTCCAATTCGGAGCTGGGAACCGTGCCTTTCAAAATCACGCTGTGTAGGTAATTTGCCTATAAGCTTAACACGCTAGACAGTAGTCGCTTTAATCACGACTGGTCGCTATATTTTCATCCTTCAACTTACAAGCGACTCAACACTGAGTTAAATGGCCGAACGTTTTCCATTGTAAATATAGTCGAAACAATTTCGGGCTTTAACCAAATTAAACGTCATGCTTAATCTGCGGGAAAGGCGATTTGTTTATTCAAATAACACACGTTGAATGGGAATAGGCCTTAACCATATCTCAAGGTAATTTACTCAATGTACAGATATACATATGTGCAGTCCTGTGTCCACAAACGACTCATCATTTTGATGAGGCTTTTCACAATGGCCAGACAGGTGCTGGCAGAATAGGAACATTTCTCAGCCATCATCCAATCTTCACATGCATTTTACATTTGAGTTGTCACTGTCAGAACCCAGATATACGGCGTATGTCAGACTTATATTTAGAGGTTGTGTAGTACGCACGTAAGCACTAATTTAATTAAACTTCATGCTGTGACTCATTTGTTTGTTAACCTAAGCATAAGGGGGAAATGTGAACGTTCTGAGACGGTTTCCATTTCACGCGGTACTAGGGTGGGATTATTGATCACAATACACGCATAAAATCAACTAGTTCTTGTGACCTTCATCTGACTCAGATCCGAGCACTGATCACCTACCTTACCACAGCGACATATACACTAAAATACTTTCCTAACTAGATTATTCAACCGCTTCAGAATAATCTGGTAATCAGATAAATAGTTTCATTCTGAACCAATCGCATTCAGCGACAAATCTATAGCCAGCGGCACATCCCGCAGTGTCGGCTGTCAGTTTTCCGTCATCTCTTGACGGCTGGGGTGTTTGGCACAGCTAAATAGCCAAGTGTTCAAATTTTCTGTGATCACTGCTTTTCACAAATACAAACCAGACCTGTGAAAGCAGAAACAGCAGATTCTACTGTTTACATTCCGAAACTTTCTAGTGAATGAGTAAATTCTGCTAGGACAGAATGGGTACTGTTTAAAAGAGAGTTGTGTGAATACCGTTGTGGAACACGGTTTTCTTAATGGCTTCTTAATGCCGTGAACTCGAGTCTGGATAGCTACTTGATAGCTTTATGCGCTTAGCAAAACCAGAAAGCCAATGAACGTGTGAGTGAGCTGATCTATTGAACACTGACGATACAGGCGTGTCGTGTGCAGTCGAAAACGGAATGCTCATAAAACTAACGTGGAAAGTACTAGACGGTTCAAAAATGATACTGAAAATAGAACTTTTCTGTCAAGGACAATTGAAGACCAAACAATTAGATCTGTCCCAATGAACACGGTTATTCCATTGACAGTTGTGTAGTTCAGTTACGTTCGGAGCTGTTCTCCTAATACCTCCTCTTTGAAGTTGAATAATATAAGTTTTCTGTCTCGAAGTAACTTGAATCTTTGTCACTGGCATCATTCTGCGTGTTGTCCTTCGTGACTGTTGATACACAGGCGCTTCTGGCAGCTGCTCCGCAAATTGGGTGTCTGTTGTCCTTCGTGTGTTCATATCCAGATGTTTTATCAAAAAGTTCAGTGGCAATGGTTTGTGACTAAGCTTTTTTCAACTGGTTTATCTGACGTACCCACGTTTCGGAACCCACGTAAACATTATAGATGATAGTTCTAATTCGCTGAGTGTTTTTACCTTGACGCAAGGGTACACGATTACTATCACGCTCTGTCCGATGTCAAAATACCGCCACTTTGCACCATCCTCCCAATAGTAAAACTCTATTTTCGCATTTGATGATGCCACCTCCTCCTTTAGAGGCCCCAGCAAATCAAAGGTGATTCGAAGAGTGCGGTAGAGTAGTGTCTCTGCAGGCGATTTGCCCTCCGGTGTGGACGAATTCAGAGTCAGGTGGTACATTAAGAGGAATAGTTGTAGGATGTTTGCTGTGGTTTCTTCCCCTTCCTCCTTAAGCAAAGCTCTCTTGAACGTATTCGAGTCATTATGCCATGTCGTTTGATAGTGGTTGATATGGGGGCTTTCTAACGTGTTTGATCCCACTGTCAAGGCAGAAGTCCGCGAATTGGGACTGTGTCCCGTTGTCAGTATGAGGTTCTCAGGATAGCCGAATGCACTGGTGACTTCCCGTAACTTGTTAATTGTTGCTGTGATCATCGTTGTCCTTATGGGGAAGTTCTCTGGCCACTTCTTCTAAGCGCTCACTATGCTGAGAATATTTTGACCGTTCATGTGGCCTACATAGTCCACTTGTATCCTCGACCATGCATTTTTTGGAACCGGCCAAGAACAGAGTTCTTATTTTCTAGGGGAATTTTAAGCCAACGCACATTTGTGACAAGATCTGACGAGCGTTTAGACTTAGCTGTCAGTTTGAGCTCAATAAACATAGCTTCGGATCAACGATTTCATTTGGTTGTTCCCGGCATGTCCTTTATGAAACTTGCAAAACAGACATTTGCATCTCCTCTGGTTCGACCACGCGTTCTGCGAACAATAGGCAATCGTCAACAACGAAAGGTGATGTTCGCCTTTGATAGAAGTGAAGCAAGTCTTCGTTTTTAATATTCCGTGGCCACTTGGGGAGGTGGTACTTCTTCACTTGACTCAGCAGCGGATTCTGTATAGTTGCCTGGATGGAGCACCTTTGGAAAATTCCGTAACTGTACATCGTATTTCCGGTTCAGCTGACATCTGAGCTATAACTGAATTTTCCGAGTCCGGTGGTAGATTTTCTAAAAGTCTTGATAATGCATTTGCCTGACCGATCTTGTCAGTAGATTTAAACTTGATGCTGAAGTTGTAACCGAGTAACATTTTATCATATCATTGATTTCGATTAGTAAAATGAACAGGAGTGCCTTTTTTGGATCCGAACACGGCTAATATTTGTTTGTCGCCAGTGATTAGTATGAATTTGTAGCCATAGAGCAGTTTGTGAAACTTTCTCACAGCAAAGGCAATCATCAAAGCTTCCTTTTCAATCTGATTGTAACTACGTTCTTCACCTGTCAAAGATCGAGCGGCATGGGCTATGACTGCCTCCGCACCGTAGATGGATGCATCGGTCACAACAGTGATATCATCGGACTGATCGTAACGTGACAAAAGTAGGTCGGAAGTAGGCATAGAATCGATTTGCTGAATACTGTCCTGGTAATGAGCGTCACAATTCCTTTGAGGGTCCTTGAGTAGCAGACGGTTCAGGGGATCACGGATATCATGCTTCGCTGGCACAAAAGCACCATAATGACTGATGAGTCCCAGGAATGACCTCAAGGTGGGTAAATCCTTGGAGTGAGGCATTTGTTTGATGGTATCTGTGTTTTGTGGGTCTGGTCTTCTGCCATGACGATCGAATATGAATCCAAGATATTTGAAGCAATGCATGAAAAGTTGACAATTTTCACTCCTGAGGTGAAATCCGTAGTCCTGAATTCGGTCCTGCACACGACCGAGACGTTTACAAAGTTTTCTGGGTCAGAGCCGATGATGATAATATCGTCCAAATAAGCAACGGCGAACGACAGTTCTTGTAGCATGGTGTCCATTAGCTGCTGGAATAATGCCAGTGCGGACTCAACACTGAATGGCAAGCCGTTGTATTAGAAACGTTCATGATGTATATTGATTGTAAGTAGGTGCTTACGCTTGTTTGAGACTTCAGCCTGCAAGTACGCATAAGACAGATCCAAATTGGCAAAAAGTTCATCTGGAAAAGGAAGCGGGTATAGGTGATTCTCTAGTGTCACGCTGAAATCAGATGAAAATCTGCAAGTATCCTGACTTTGTCGTTAGGCTTTTTGACTACCATAATCGGTGCTGCCCATTCTGCGTGCTTCACTGGTTATGCAGTCTCTGTAGCTCTTGATCAACTGCAGTCAGGACAGAGTATAGAGCAGGCTTGCTTGAGCGGAACACAGGGTTTGCATTCCGACTTATAAACAGAACGGCTTTCGTCTTTGAACACTATCCGAGGGTATCGTTGAACACACCCGAATGAGTTTCCAAAAATCGTTCTGTCCACTTTGGGGATTGAAAGACATCCGAATTTACAGGGTTGCATGCAGTTTTCACTGGAAATTCAATCAGCCTCAGCCGGTTGATCCAGGCCAGGCCAAGGAGGTCCAAATGTGGTGCATTTGGTGAAGTAACATATTCCAGTAAAAGAGACGTTGTTACACAACACAGAAGAAGAAAGGCCACCGGTCAACCGTAATTTTCCATCTGATGCCTTTAGAGCGACACCATTTGTGGGGTTGGAAGGAGGTTTACGCATTATTTTCGAGGTTTCTTTTGAAACGATTGTGATGTGGGTGGCGGCATCGAGTTACAGACCTACCGGTGTGTCATTTAAGGCAACTGACACAAACTTCCTCTGATGTTTCCAATCCGGGTTGAAAGTGGCTAGTACTGGTTAGGTTTATGACTTTGAAGGACGCGTTTTTCGCTTGGATGGTTTGTTTCCTTGTTTAGAGAAAGTTGTACGGCAACACTCTTCTTTGTGTCCTTTCTTGTGGCACTTCCCACACTGGTGCTTCTTGAAAGTTCAAAACGGACGAAGTGCCATTGACCGCAATGCCAGCATGGCGTAAATGGTGGGCTGAACTATACTGATTACTTGTTCGCACCTGGTTTTTGAATAATCTTCGAAACGGTATGTACTTGGGCAGACTGAGATAGATGATTGCGTTCTATCATGACCGTATCGTGCTTGAGAAAAAGCAAACTCTGGCCCTCCGTGGTAACCGTTTGGAGGTTCAATGGTGGATCCTTCTCAATCTTGCCTAGCAATCAAGTTCGGATATCGGCATCTCTTGGGGACTGTAGCCCACAGATAAAGCCGAGACATGTAAATTAATTCTCTGTCGTTTTCCTAAGTTTGAAACTTTCACACTGACGGTTCACTACGCTTGCATACGTAAGATAGTCATCACTGTCCGACTTAACCAGCTGAAAACAATCGTAGCGAACGTTTAGGAAAGAAGACGGTTCCCAAAAAACATCTTTCAACATTTGTGCAAGTTCATCAAAGGAAAAATCTTTTGGAATTTGGGGAGGACAAAATTAATAACTTTGTCATGCTCGCTCGTCCCGAGCTTCCAGAGTAACAGTCGTGACTTCCAAACATCGTCCGAATCTGCAACTTCCATCCGAGAAATGTCTTCGTATCTCCCACATCACCATGTATCTCGAGTATCAGTCGCTCAAAATCTTCCTAAAAGAAATATAATTGTTCAACTTTTTGGAACTCCGATGTATTAAAACCCCATTACTTTGGACTACATTGCCCTGGCAGGCTTGTGGTAAACACAGTGCCTTGTTTAAGTGGTGTCGGACATTTGTGGATATTTCGGTCTTCCGAATGCGCACCTTTTGTGGTCTGCTTTAATGCGTGTGGGTGTTTATTAATTGACGACTTATTCACCGGTGGAGGGGCTAATTGTCGGTTACAAAACGCGCCAACTATGTCCGTCATAAGCTTGAAATGACCTTTTGAAACCAGGTTACTATGTGATTCCAAATCTTATTATCTAGCTGAGGATACTTTGGAATGCAGTAAGAAGCAAAATGTGTTTATTGGAATTTTCTGGGATGGAAACTCTATTCTTTGATATGAATTTTTGCAACCAAAACAAGTCATCTTCTTTGACTTGGAAATCTTCCTCGACTCTGTCGACCGTCGAACGCTATGACAATGACGCTGAGACAGCTTTATCCCCAGAATTTTATTCATTCTACTCAAAGAGCATTTTGTTAACTCTCGTGAAAGAGTTAAGATTTATGAGATGAGTCCAGTCCGTTTCAGAGGGCTCGTTAGCCAAACTCCACATGACCATCCTTGGTAAACAGCTGGTGCGCATGATGCGCAGCGACCCGTTACTCAAGTAGTTGTAGAAAGTATGTGGAGGATCGGACAGCGCGGGTTTTTAAAATGAACGATGTAAGTGGCGAACATTCTGGTATCTGACTTCAACAGTAGGTCAAACGACTATGTCCAGATAGGCTTGACGACTAGAAATCGCGTAGTAAACACGAAATATTATGATCGGTTGAAGGGTATGGTAAATATGCTCTGATACGTTTTGAGACCTGTCAAATTTGGTTGGCGTGGCAATTTCCTAAATGACCTATGAATGATCCACGCCAAGCGAATACATGCAATATTTTCTTGTCGATTGCTGACTGCTGTCTTTGACAGGTTCATGAGCGTTGATCACTCTCCAACTAGGTCACATTTCCACCCTCTTCTGCGTGTTTAGCATGACAGTGTTAGTCACTCCGCCAGTTCCTCGAATGGTAGACTCCCTAAAGTACCTCGAAAGCCATGCACACAATCCTGCATGTATCTGTGGAATGGAGTTACAAAACTGTTTAGCATTTTGAGTAGGTGTAGCCATTGCCGTCTGCAAAAAGTTGTATTGCACAAATACACGTGCAGTCTTGCTACGGAATTCTATGGATCCAGACTGATGTAAAAGGGGTTCGTACTCCAATCAATGGAACTGATATGAGTGGTTTCTTAGGAACAAAGCATAATGAACTAACTCCACAAACTCTGTAGTTTGAGAAAGTGGGAGTGAAGTTGTGAAGTCTCCCAGGTCAAAAGGTAGTCGCTGCCTAACGTCAAGGAAAAGTTGAAACAAATCAAATGACAAGCCTAGGAGGCCCCACATATCCGCTGAATATTGACTACTAGACCTGCCTTTCGTGGAAATAATGACCCTATTTCGGCGGTTTCGTCTGTTTTTTTCCAAGAATTCTCAATCAGTTGTGAAATGTTGATAGAATCAAAAAGCAACTTGTCCAGCATTAGAGGGAATGCCTCAAAAAGTCGTGGGAGGAAAAATTCTGCCCGCTGCTCTTAAGTAGATCCTAGTTGAACAGTTACAGTTTCATCCTGAAGTGCTGCGCAAACGTAACACAATGCTTTCATCGGTTCACAAAAGTTCGCTTGTGGGTACGGACTTTTTTGAGCCAAACCCAATGCGTCATCATCTCCCAAAGCTAGTGCACCAGGTTATAATTGACACTACAAAAGATGCTATCCCAAAAAGCAATCACATCGCGCACAGGAATACAAGGTTTTTATGAACCGAATAGATGCGAGACTTATTGTCACTTGGATTGTATATCCATCTATCTACCTGATGCAAATGCAAGATAAAATACATTTCCTGTGATCAAAAGAATAGAATCATTGAAGCAGTCCTTGTAATTGGCAAATTGACAATATTTGCAAATAAAAATCCGCTCATTGTCAAGTGCATTTGAGCATGAGACATGGACTTGATCAGTTACATGAAACCGCAAAAACCTGCACATCATTCCTAATGGTAGTCCCCGAAAACCACATTCAATCCGCTGCTCCCTTATAATGTGGATAGATTCGCTCAAGACCAAATTTCCAGGACTCTGTTTCGAGAACGTTGCTCACATCTCCAGCATGGTACGTAGGGCGAACCAAGTGTGCAACAAATCTGCCCCACCTTAGGAAAACCCTTGCTTGCATCCTTTCGCCATCGTCTGTCGGAACCTAGAGAAAGGTAACTAGATCCTAAACCGTTTGTGGCAAAGCTTGGAATATGTCAAGTAGCTGTACATGGACCACGTGTGATAAGCAACGGTACATCTCCAGTTTTGCATGTGAAACAAACTTAGATTAGCTCGGTCGAACAAAAGTGACGAAATACGCGATAGTGCAAATACTTTGGTGCTAAAAAGTGATCTAACCGAGACCCAGCTTAATTTTTCGTTTAGTCCGCGTATTTCGATAGGAATTTCGTACAATCTAGATTCGTGCAGAACGGCGGAAATTCGGAAATTACGCCTGCTTGATGAGACTCATGAAAGCGGAAATCAGTCATGGATGGCCGAGGGTTTTTTGCAACTATGTGAGCCGTGTTCTTAATTTTTTGTCGACTGAAACTTGAGCGGACGTTTGCAGCTGGTTTGGTTGAAGAATATCAAAGCGAGAGGTTAAATTATGATTAAGTTGAATCTTTCGTTAAAACCAATTTGGTTTACAAACTTCATACATGGTCGTGACCCGTCGCTACGTCCCAATATGTTTCCTAACAACGCACTGATGATATCACTTCGATTGGTGATGAAACGTTTGCAATTAAATTGCCCAGCTCAGCGAAAAAACCAACGACCATCTATGCTACCTGAGCTGCCAACATTCTCCTCTATAGCAAACTTCACGCATTTTCATCTGACTGTAAATATTGTGCAATCTACAGAGACGCTGCACTTTGCCAAACATAACCACCATCACAGTTGCCATTTAGACTATGAAAGGTTGAAGATTTACACCAACCACCCGAATATTCTTGAAGGGCAGACGTACTCACCCAACAGCAATAGATGGTGAAATTATAGGATTCCAGCGGAAGAACTTGGAGGCTTGGTGTAAAAGACCATTTGTAGACCAAAAATTGTCGGAACCCTTCTTATGACGCCTCTGTTTTTTGTTCAACCGTAGCTCAGCATTCATGGCAGTGCCCTCATAAAACATTCATTTTTCAAACGTATCGGGTGAAATTAGACCAAGCGACATTGCCAACAAAAATCGCTTCCATCAGAATACAACTGATGGTAAATTGATCACAAGAGTATTTTACGTATTTCTGTGCCATGCGTTCATCAGCTTATTCTATCACCCTTCAAGGCCACTTCAGGTGTTGCTGATATTCCGCACCGCTATGAAAAAACTCTGTACTCAGTCGATTAATTCTTGGGATATTTTCCATAAAAAGTTCTGAGGGGCAGAAAATATGAGTTTCCATGTTTGGTCCGCATGTGCGAAACAAGTGAATGACAAGCTGTCTGTCACATAGATGGAACTGATCATGTTTGAAAAAACACAATGATAATGTCCAGAAACGTACTTGGCTGATGGGAATAGCTAAGGGAACGTGGAGATTTTACCATTGACATTGGTGAGCATGTTTCCCCATGTCCTGGTGATTGTTTGGTTAGTTGCCCGAGGTTTTCCGATGAATACAATTTAGCTACAAAAGGTTATTTTTTTCAAACTTCAACGTAGTCATCTTATTACAAAGCATCACAGCATTTGTAGTTCCGGGGTAGTTTCTAAATCATGCGCATTTGCCCAACTTTCGGAATGACTAGTCACGGAAAGCCCTCGGTAATTTTACTACTACATGGGAGAAACGGTTCAGTTCTACTATTGGCCTTCATGAGCAAACGGCAGTAAGTTAGTAGTTCAGTTTTTATTGTGGAGCCGCGCCTCCGAGATACTGATTGCAACAACATTATGGTAACCGGTCACAGCTGTGAAAATGTCAGTCTTAGTGTCTGAAATTGGATGCCACATCCGGCTACCGTTCAAGTTTATTTTTACTTTGAATACGGCGGACATCAGCAACCAAACATTGCCTGTCGGTGCTTATTTTAGCGGTCCGAATTTTGTGCCAAGTTGTCAGTTGCTTCAGTTGATTAAGTCATCTTTTCATCCTGCTTAGTTCAAAGTACATGAAGAAAAGCGATTCCGTTACTTTCCATAGCATCTGCTTTAAATCTCAGGTGGCTGTGGATATTACTGAGTGAAAATACAATAGCAGATCATGCTCAATATGGTGGTAAAAGTACTCTTCACATGCGGCCCGTTCACAACTAACCTAAGGGTCTTGTATCTGTATTTATAATCCATTGTAATATTTATCAGCGTCCCTTCTAATAGATTACCCAGTCTGGAACCTAAATCGGACACTGGTTTCCTGTAGGTGTAAAAATCAGAGACATCGGTGTTTCAGGAGCATAATCCTGGAGCAAAGGAGCACGCGGAGTTCTCTTCCTCGTCCTATGTACACCAAACCGCCTCGTGAACTTGGGAGAGGATATAACGCGTAGCACTGGAAAACCATACAGTGTAGGTATATTGTCATTCAGTGGAGGCGAAACACTTATTGTGACTAAATGGAAATTGATGACTGACACTGGTATTTGATCTGCATTTCTGTTGGCCAAGCTAGGTAAATTGCGTGCAAATGTCTGGTCGCTGTCTAGGGAGCTTTATTTTTGCGCTGGAAAGTTGGTGATTCCCGCGTTTGTACTTACGTTTGCATTGTTTCAAAGGGCATCTTTGACCAGTAAATTGAGTGGATGTATGGAAGTCATTTTTGATCGGCCCTGTGAAATACACGAACAGGGAAACCCTCAGCAAGGCTCCCAATCATGACCCTTTCTTGAATGGTGACGGAACACTTGCAAACCAGCTGTTAAGTGGAACGAACGGGTCGAAAAACATATGCTCAGCTACCGAAAGCACATCTGACCTTCACCATAGTGTCGTCAAATTGACCTTTTACAGAATAGACACACCCACTGAGTCTTCCGTCCTTATTCCAACACAACGCATCAGGTGGATAGTATTTTTCCGGTAGAAGAGATATAACCTCAGTGTTACGGAATGATGGTATTCGGTTCGTGAATTTGCTTGCAGCTGGATTATTACAAGTAAAAAATAAATGCGATTCTTTTAGACCTTTCCGGATTCGTTTCCTCGTAGACCGATTTCCTGTAGAATCAATCACGCGTAGTTTTTGAATAAAGGAAGTATAGCCTTTCATGAACGATCCATCACCAGGCGGCACATACAAGTCTCACAGACGAATGTACAATACTAACTTTGGAAATAGTGGATAACACTTTCAGTAATGACGAGGAAACCAAAAATCACTGATTTCACAGAGCTGGTTTGGGAGCAGAAGCTACTACATTTCAATTAAATGATGTTTCGATTTCTCGTTCCACTAAAATTCCAAACACTTTCCGCCACGTGGGAAATTATATTTGTCCGTTTTGTTGATCCACAACCGTTTAGATCAATCTATAAACCCCATTGTTTTAACTGGATTGGATGCTCCCACAGATGATGCACTTTAAATTAATTGAAATCCGTGCACATACTTCTCTTTAGAATTTTTTACAGTATTTGACTTTTGTACTGTATTTGGTGATACTTGTCTACTTTGAGTATGGGGGGGACAGCACGAAGCGGGAAATGATTTCAAACATGCTTTCAACTTGACTGATTCGTACAAACCACACGAAACTGGAGAAGTCGTTTGTTCATTCCCCTTTTTTTATCGGAATGTCTGGACATCGCTTTCAGAAGAAGACGTCTATGCCTCAGGTAGATATTTCCTCACGAAGGTTGTCGTTAACACACTAGTGATAACCCTACAAATAGCTTTTTCATAAAGACTAAACCTTGGTTAGCATGCTATTTACTCCACAACATGCATTTTAGCTAAGGTCGTACTTTCAGCTTGTGTCAGTTCACCTCGTAAGTGGTCTTATGTAAAACAATGTTATCAGGACGTAGCATGCGCTAAATTCTTGGCACTAAATGATTTCTCTTCAGACTTTTGAAACTGCCGTGAAAATGAGGCAGTTCAGACTACTCTGTTCTCACCGCACACGAACAAAGACTGTCGACATGTTTTCACAAGGTTTACTAGCAGCTGTACCGTAAAGGACTGAATAAGATTAGAGAGAATGAGAGCTTGGTGCTGTGTGCCAGACTGTGAAGGGGTGGGTGGTTAATTAGGTGCGCATAACGGGGATTTCAAACGACCGGATTGTATTGCGATCATATAATGTTGTAATTGGTCTTGCTAGTCAAGATTCATTCAGAAGCAAATATTGCCTGAAGACAACTAAGAGAGTTTTAAGGCAAGGATTTGCAAATGTTGTTACGCATTTGTTGGAATATATGTATATCATTGCTTGAGTGTGTGACTGCCTCAAGGCATACAACGGCTGATGTCTACAAATTTTGATTCCAATCATCCAGCCATCTGCTTGAAAACTGGGAATTTTCACTTAAAACTAGGTGCACTTTTTGAAGAGTGAGGGAAAAGACAAAACATTCAATGATTTCACAACTTTTCTTCAAGAACGCAGAGTCATACGATGCCGACAGTTTCAGCTATAGGTAGGTTCTTGCCGCGCTCGGTAGCTTCAGACTGGATCGATAAGTGAGTGTAAATATGTTTTCAGTATCCAAATGAACTAGTTGGTCGTGCGTCACACGTTACCTTTCACTAACGACGGCATGGGTTTAGTTCTTCCTCTAGGTAAATATCTCGTCGTTTGGACGATAAGGACAACTCAAGAAGAGCAGTCAGTGATTGACTCAGATTTAGGTAATATGAAGAGACGGTCTATCAATCAGTCACCGTCCAATCGTGGGGAACCTGACGAGGGCCATGTAGTGGATGGCTGTTTAATGTATGCGTATGACTCCGTAGGTCTCTTCGTAGGTCTCTCCGTGAAGATCTGGCAAAAATCACTTCCTCTGTAGGACAAAAGGATTAAGAGAGGCTTTGGCGTTACTTCAAAGAGTTGCAATTTTTTAATGTAATTGATTTGCAATTTCTATCTAAAGATCCATCTTCACAAAAGGTGCTTGAATGTTGCCATAGATGTGGATATATCAATCCACCAAAGTTGGCATCCTTCAGCCACTGCGCTCTGCGTTTTTATTTATGCAGTTGATCAGTGCTACACCCAGAAGTACCAGTTTATCGTCTTGCTCGGCCTCAGTTTCCGATTATGGTGGCAACCATGGCCAAAACCTCACTGAATAATCTTTAGTCTCAGCGAAATCCCGCAAGACCTAATATCCTGCATCCTTTAGAATATGCTTGATAATCCATATTGTTGCTTGTGACGACTCCTTGTTTTCTCTCCGTTCGCAATTTGCAACCAGCCACAAACCTAACCGCACTGCGGTATCTACAAAGGTCACCTGGTTTTTGGAGGCCGACCACCACACGTACTTCACTAGAAATATCTTATTCCGTTGAGCCTCTCGTGCTTTGTAATCTGTTCTTTATCCGTTGCGAAACACACTTCAGATGTCTACAGTTAGAGTCCACTTTGGCATACTAGCGATGTCGCGAACCTATCCGGACAATACAGTGGATCACTCAACAAGTGTCTGACAAGCGATCAGCTGGTGAATGCCATGTGTGGTTTAGGTGCCTATCCTATTCGCTTGAGCATTCTCAAAAACAACTAAGTGAGCTACTAACTGGCAGTACTTCTTCTGTAGGGCACATGCAGATAGACAGGACTCCAGGTAGCCACGGTTACTGGTTAAGTGCGATCCCGTTTATCCTAGTAAAAAAACATAGCAAATTTCTGCTCTTTTTTCAAAAATATACCGTATGAGTGTCTGAAGGTAAAAGAACTTCGGAATGGCTGTGGTAGACTAGTAGTAAGTCAGCTCCCCAGCGACTTTTATTCTTTACTTCACAATAAGTCTTTCAAATAGAGTGTGGTTTTAGAGGGAGCCAGGCATCAGCGTGGAACATTGAAGTTATTCTGCCGATGGTGATGATAACAGGTGCAAACCAGTGTCGTCTCAACTGGTACTTATCTCGGTTTGATTGAGCAAATGGTATTGAGCATCCATACTGACCGAGCTTATTTGGCCCTCGGTACGCCCTTTATGCGGTTTTGTTTTTCTAGTTCTCAGTTATCGTAGAACATTCCTAGTTTTATTTAAGGGGGATTTTTTTTACCATAAGTGTACAGTCTCTTCTGGATTTTCTTCCTGTGCACTATTCCTTAGAGTGTGCTCTTCTTTCTTATAGGAATAATCCGGGCTTTCGAACTGAATTCTGTCCGAATGTTTTTATGGCTGAAATGGTTTTAAACCAAAGGAATTATGCCAGCAGCGTATCGCTAAAAATTGGCAAATGGTTACGGAACAATTTGTTCCAAATCTTCCGTATAAATATCTAGTAATTTTGAAACTTTCACTAGTCTTGTCGCGTATGTGAACTTGGTAAAAATGCCAGCGAAAAAATAGTTTATTAACCTCACGGACGTTTTTGCGCTGAAAAACACCATCAAGCACCGGTAGAAAATTGTCGGAACACGTCAATTACAAACAGACTATCTCCAACAGCATAAATTTTTAGTCTTCACTTACGATGTTCTACACTGCCGAAAATTGGAGCGTAATTACTAGACAGCACGCATCATCAAGTTCCAGACGAAAATTCTTTACTGCCCTCATTGTAGATTTGAACCTGTTTACCTGATGGACGTTTTTTCTGGGCGTAATGTAATCCCCAAATTGTCCCATTAACCGAAATGCCTACGGACTCAAAATTAAAACTCACCCTTCTCCTAATAGGAGAACGAAAAACCAGACACGTCGGAAAAACCTGAAATGTTCTCTCTTGTTTTGGCGAAAAGTGCCTAGAATTTGGCGTGAAACAGAGTAGCCCAGAAGGTACAAAACAAAGGATGTAAATATTTTCTTGTTGACTAAACTGGGAGCAAACTGTATAAACCATGTTTTTGTGTTATTGTGACTGCTTAAAAAACTAAGTAGATTACGACCGGTAACATTTAGAAAAGGGCCAGTTACTCCATGAATTTGGATACATTTATTGACAAGATGAACTCCCGAAAATGATGGTAATTTATCGTTTTCCTATTTGCCAATGATGGTTGCATATTCCGCCCGTGGTTATCACTTATGAAAGTTCCATTAACAGGATCGATTTTTAGAGATGAGAAGGCTGGAAGTTAAGAATTATCTATGGTCATCTGCTTGAGACTCCTGAAGCAGATCTCCGATTTTGGGAACCCGACTGAAACGAAGAAAACAAAATCCGTCCTGCTACACAGGGGTTGCAGTAGTGATAAACATTATTTAGAATAGATCGTTCCATAGCACACAAAAATGATGAAACATCAGACAGTCTAGATTGTCTTGATCCTGTATGATGGAATGGGTTGGGAGTTTACAATGCAAATGTCTTCATAATTGTCAGCACGTTTCCTTATCTTTGTCGGTTTCACTTGTCTTTAGTCTCCACATAAAAAGACAGTCATCTTGCCGATGACGTCCCCGCCGCATTCACACTCAGCCCGGATAGCCGACCCGGGTTCGATCTCCACATGTTTATCTTCGAATCTGCTTCCAGCTATCGTAAGCTTCAGAAATAAGGAGACAAAAATCACTCGAATTTTCAAATGTTTAGACCACGTGGAAATATGCGTATTTTATGTCACATATAACTGGTTCCCATGGTCACCTAACATTATGCGCTGCAGATTCCTATGTGCTATACTCGCTGTGCAAAGTGCCCAGCGTCAGATGTTACCAAAAGAGGCATGGCTTCCGTAAAACTGTCCTGGCTTGAAGGATCCGTTGACATTTTCGTAAATTTTAGTCAGCCAAAAAGCAAAATACACATTGCTTTCAGTTCATTGGGACCGACGTTTACAAGTATTCGAATTGTTGTCTTCTTTCAAAAATTGCTTATGTATGGGAATAGCATGGAAAATGGCGAAAACAGGCAAGAAAAAATCAAGCCTGGGAGAATGAATTTGATTATCAATGTGCAATTTCACACGAATATTACGACAAAACAAATGGTTATTTTTTCTGCCGTTTGCCAGATATGTTTGCGATATCCAAGTCTCCCAATCCGCCTTTTTAAGCTTTCATGTGCCGGAAGACCCCCTATTAGTTATGGGACAGATCATTTAAATGAATGAACTATATTCTTCTGGTGAAATACACTCATCTGCAAACAAATTTGGTTTTGCGAGAGACTCACCTGGAACTTAGCTGAATCTTTCGTTCGTGATGCTTCCAGGCATCTGAATGTGCTGCACCAGGCCGCCTCATTTTTCATTTGCTACGGTATTCGAGATATCGTGATACACGTATGTACGTGATGCACTACTCATAAGGTTGCTGAAAATTCTTCGACAGCTGTCCTGCAGTGAATTACCAAGTGTACGTATGCACGCTCCAAAAGCTTTTGTCTCTACTTAGCTGAATCTGTTGAGCTGTCTTGCGAAAATCATCCAGTGCAAAAAATACTAGGCGGCCGCTTGTGGCCTAGTAGTTTGGTCTTCTGCCACTAGCCGCGATGTTTCTAGTTGGAATCTCAACAGAGTTTTGTGAGATGCGTAAGGTTGAGTATTCCCAGTGAAGATGAAATAGCTGTACAATAATCCTCGGACTTCTCACTTAAATTGGCTCCGCCTACGGGGCGAATTGTGGCACACAAGCTCAGTCAATTCTATGAAAGGTTCACTGGTAACCTGGTACTGGCTGCTATAACATGGGTAAAATGAATGAGTGGCATTCAACTCAATCCTCTATTTGCACTCAGGGTAGATGGACATAACGAACATCAAAACAATTGGCAATAATATATTTTTATGGACATCAGAAATAACTTAGATATTGTTGCCGATTTCAAATGATTACCACATTCCAGCGGGTCACTTACTCCAGGCAGAAACAAATTTGTATAGAGCCGATTGGCACCGAAAAGTAGTTCAATAATTTCCATATCAGCTATCGGTCAGATGTAGGGATTGTGCTTTAACACAATAACACTTAACCAGACACTACTCGAAAGAATCTCCAGGAGTAGACTCCCCTAGGCACCTTCCCATCGACATTTCGCATGCATGATATCGATGGTCGTTTCAACTCAGTTAGGCAGCCTCGGCAGCTGGTTCATTCGTTGCATTTTTACGCGCATCCTGTCATTTTTGAAGATGACCTCAGTTTACTTGTCTTGACTTTCCACCGTCATGCAGTGTATATGTATGTATTGCATTGTATTGAAGGTCGGTAACAAAAAATGGACCCTACCACAGACTGCACAATTCCCATCATCCCAGTCCACTTCTTCCAGGATAATGGTGATCTTTTATTTGGCCTTTTTGTCTATGGAGGATTGCAGTGTTTTCTTACCTGCCATCTGTGCTTAATAAGTTCCTGAACTGCCGCAAAATTCTCTCACGCTCTTCTCCATTTCTCTCCCAGCTCTTCCGGACAATGCCGTGTTGTCGGCCACAACCCGATTCCCTGATAAACTGGGAGGTGCGGAGGTTCACCGAATCAACGTACGCTGTGCTATTGACACCGTCGGCAGGTTCAATTCCCAATCACCTTTGGCCACTAGTTGCTTAATCCTTCAGTTCTTGTTTCCCACCAGGTAATTCGTCTACTTTCCTTAGGCACTTGATACCGAGCACTGCAGGTAACTCCTGTTCAAACATGGCCCTTGATTCGCATCACATGCATCGTATTGTGGCACAACACGGGATCTCGAAGATGATCGTTGCAGTGTTTGTCTTTCCTTGCTTAGTATTCATAACAACATTCAGGAACGTTCAAGAGGACGCCTGAAGGTGTTCCATTAAAAAAAACGCTGTGTAAATTATATATATACATGTGTTTGATAGATCTAAACGGTTTGTTCGTGCTGGGCAATAAACGCTTCCGTACTCGAAGGGGGTTTT